>MU756630.1:31014-49736 GCA_026770625.1 Nicotiana glauca | reverse complement strand
TTAAATTTGTCATGAGTTTATTTTTAAATAGGATTTAAACAATTTTAGAAATTAATTAGCTTAACTTGGAAATATATTAGGTCTTTATTTTAATTTTTGTATTTTTATAAAGTCAGAAAATAAAATAAGAACACAAAATAAAAAGGAAATAAATAAAAGAAATAAAAGGAATAAAAGAAAAAAAACAATTAAAAAAGAGTGGTCTTGATAAGGTACAAGAATTGGGCCAAAATTGCCCATGCCCAAACAAAAACGACCCCGTCCAACCCAATTTAATCCCATACCCGACCCAGTCCCCTATATCCCCAAACGACCACGTTTAAGGGACAGCTCAATCTTAGCCGTCGATGATAATTAATCGGACGGTTATTAACTAGGTATTCGTTTCATATAAGATTGTCGGACACCCCCTTATCAAGTAACAAGTTGATTGTTGTGTATTCAGTAGAGTCAAGTATTCCAGGGTTGTGATCGATTCACCAATCGTATTGTGTTCTAATTAACTCTCCCTTTCAAATAATTCACTCATGATTGCTAATTAATCGATAAATGCTCTCATAGCCTTCTCCCAAAGCACTACTCACCTATTTTCAATAGATTAACGTCTATATTCCTATGAAATCAATCTATTAAGAACGTATTAAGATCACGATATTTAATTAAGCACAGTGACTAGGTATATTCCTATCCTAACCATAAATCAGCTCCCCCTAAGGGTTAAGATCATGCTCTCTTCAATTCTTCTCTAATCTAAACATGACTTTCCCAAGTATAGCATAGATAGTAAATAGAACCTAACTAATGGTCAGACAATTAAGCAATTAAACACAGATTTGAAGAAACAACCATATATCGGTGAATTATAATCAAGGTCAAGCTAATATCAAACAACAATATTCGTGGCTAAATCACAACCCTAGAACAATGGGTGTTTAGCCACTCATTATGTAATCAAACAATTGCATAAGTTTTGATTAATTGAAAATACTGGAAAAGATGAATAATTCAGAGTTGTTCTTGCTACTCAACGTTTCTAGCATGTATTTTTGCTCCAAAGTGCGTCCCCCCTCAAAGTGGTGTTTTAGGATGTATTTATACGGCCTAGGGCTTGGCTTGAGGGAATAAGATTAGAGTATTGTTTCTTAATTGCTAAATGATGAGTACAGTATATAGGCATGGTGACGAGTATCTATTCACTGGTGTCTAGCATGACCGTGAGTTTTTACTTGTACTTATTCTGGTTTTGTTGTGACTCTTCCATGTTTAATTAATGATTTCTATATAATGTGAAGAGTATGAGAAATAATTATGAGTTGTAAACTCTTTGGAGCGTTGGCTCAAATGATAAAATGACTATTGAGTAATAAATAAAAGAAATTGAAAGAGATGTAATTATTCCCTCGCCGGGCTATTTGAGTATATTGATTATCTCCCTTGCGGGATGTGAAAGTTATTGTTGTTGCTCCCTTGCCGGGATTTAGCTGTTTACTTGTGGTTTTCCTTGCCGGGATATTTATTTATTGTTTGTCTATCCCCTCGCCCCGTTTGGTTGTGATTGCTGTTTGGGTGAGGAAGAGTGATAATGCACGAAGGGTCATTCCGTGCCATGTTTGAATATTTATGCACGAAGGGTGATGCCGTGCATTTTTATTTGATTGCTTTGGGTGAGGATGAGAGTAAAAGCACGAAGGTTGATGCCGTGCAACTGTTGGATTTCTTGTCTCTGTTAATTATTGTTGTGCCCTGTTTCTTATTTAAGTTGATGACTTTTATATCCAGATTATACTCCCCCATAACATATTTCTCTCCCTTTTAACTGTTTAGTTTTGGTATTCTTTCCTTTATATATATATATATTTATATATATATAGAACTGTACAGGTTGATTGGTAGTCCTGTCTAGCCTCGTCACTACTTCGCTGGGGTTAGGCCAGGTACTTACCAGCACATGGGATCAGTTGTGCTGATGCTACACTCTGTGCATCTTTTTTCACAGATCCAGGAGCAGCTTTTGGACAGCAGCAGTAGGATTGCCCGGGAGCTGTCTTTAGTCAAGGGACTCGCGAGGTAGCCTAGCTGGTGTTCGCAGGCCGAAGTCCCTTCTAGGTTTTAGTTTGTTTTCTTTGTTTCGAGACAAACAATGTGTAATATCATTTCAGACTTGTTTTTAGTACTCTATAGCAGTCCGTGAGCTAGTGACACCAGACTCTGGGTAGAGATGTGTTTCAACTTCCGCATTTTGATTTCAGCTTTATAAGCTTAAAGTCTTCCGCTTTTATTTAATTGTTTTCATATGTTCAATCCACTAAATTTTTCTTCTTCATCCCATATAACATTGAAATCCCCACCAACTAACCATGGAGTAGTCATGTCACTGGCCATGTTATTCAAGGAATCCCACAGTTTAATTCTTTCTATATGGTCACATTTAGCATAAACCAGAGTCAGAATTAGTTCCACCCTTGTTTCAGTATTATACAGCTTCAAAGTCAGTCGTTGTACCATGTTGTAAAAGATTGTAATCTCAAAGACTTCATCTACAAAGGCCCAAATTTTATTTGAAACATTCACCACTGCTTGTGCTAGTCCAATTCTTCCTCTATAGTTCTCTATTTTGCTAGATTGTTGCTTTGCTTCCATGATCCTAATAAATTTAAAATGATTCTGTTTATGCATTGTGATCAATCTCTCAAATGCATGCATTGTGTTCACTGATCTAACATTCCATATGATTGCATCCATTACTGATTTTGTAATTTAGACAGTGTTCTCCTTGTTTGTACCCCACCAGGTGGTATAGTAGGATTCTCCTTGCCTTGCTTTTTTCTTCCTTTGGCTACAGATTTTACACTTTCCATTATCCTTGGTGATAGATCCCCTTGTCTAGCTATATTCTGGAAATTTTGTGCAGTAGACTCCTCATCTTTATCTATATCTTCTTGGTTTACATGAACTTCCACCTCTTTTACCCCAGTAACTTTAGCAATATTGGTCTGTTGAGTAGTGATTACAGCCTGCTCTTCATCTTTCTCATTGTTCTGCACTTGAAATCCATTCAATGAAACAGTACCAACTGCATCCTGTTCTTTTAAACATGTCTGTTCCTTTAGCATTTCCTGAGTATTGTCATATTGTTTGGCTTTATCAACTTTGTCTTTACCAATTTCCTGTGTTTTCCCTCCTGGATCAATGGCAATCACATCAACACCACCAGTTATATCTGCTGCATTTTTGACCTGTTCATCTCCTCCTGGATCAATATTTTCCTGCCCTTTGTTATCCTGGTCTCCCTTGTTGTTGTTCTCCCCTTTAATATCTGCTTCCTTATTGTTTAACCTCAGTACTTCTTTGCCCCTTGAACTCTTTGCTTTTCCATTCATATTGTGTTCTTCATCCTCAAATGTATCTCCACCTGTTTCCTCTTCATTTTGCAATGCATCTGGAATTTGCCCTTCGTCAGGATCTTCTTCTGTTTGGTTAGACTATAATCTCCCTCCAGTCCACTTGACATTCTCACTACTCTTGAACTTCTCAAATTATTCATCACCTGTTAGATCTCTTTCATTGTCCATCAGCATCTGTTCTTCTACTCTATTGTCCTGAGATGGGGTTTCCTAACAAGAAGTATTGATTGTGACCATACTCCCTTTGAAAGCTCTGTGAACCCATTGTGAGGTGGATTCTTTGTTAGGCTGTTCCATTGTCATCATTCCAGTAACCATTGTACCTGGTTTTTCCCATTGTTCTACCCCTCCTGGATTTGTCCTAATAGTGTTCAAAGTCTTTTTGAGACTGATTTCAGTTTCCTTTGATTTCAAATTGTTACCTGCTTTTGCATGATTAGTTCCAGTTGCCTTAGGATTATAGACAGGTGTTGCAGCATTCAAAACTCCAGATCCTTTGCCTATATTATTACCACTTTGAGCATTCTTATCTTCTACCACAACAAGCTGCTTATTTGCATTATCTTCACTACTTTCCACCTCCAGGATTGCAAATTTGTTATTGGTCTGAACCTGATCATCCTTGTTCTCAACTGGAACAATTTCTTGTCCAGTTTTGGCAACATTATCATTTTGTTTCTATTTCCCTTGAACTCTCCTATCCCTCACCTCTTTCCATTGAGCTCCCAGATTGCCTACCACCTTGCCACTTGATAAAATCATCAATGGAGCATTTTTTTTAGTATTTTCTTTATTACCTTGTACCATCTCTTCATTAGTAATCTGTTTTTCTTCATTCTTACTTGCCATGCGCTCCGGATGAATTCTCCAACATTCCATCATATCATGCCCTTGAAGCTTACACTCCTTACAATATTTAGGTAAATAATCATAATTGATAGTTACCCATTCAGTTCTCACTTCACCAGCAGCTTCATTAACTATATCTATTCGAACTTTCTTGGGTTCTCCGCTAGGAGATCAATCAAGACCTTAACACGAGCACAACTAGGTCTGGTTTTATTAATAGTGGCTTGATCAAGGTGCAATGGTTTACCTACTGCAGATGCTAAGGAAAACAAACACTCCTTAACAAAATATGTTGGTAACAAATTTGGGAATGAAATCCAAGCCATTACCTTAGGTGTCTCTTCTCCTACCTTAAATTTGGCATCATACATCAAAGTTCTCAACTGGTATTCCTCACCAAACTTATCTTTGATATAATAAACACCTTTCGAAGAAAAATCAACAAAATCTTGCCATGATGAAAATCTGATCAAAACATGTCTC
Organism: Nicotiana glauca; assembly: GCA_026770625.1. Classification (NCBI taxonomy): domain Eukaryota; kingdom Viridiplantae; phylum Streptophyta; class Magnoliopsida; order Solanales; family Solanaceae; genus Nicotiana; species Nicotiana glauca. The sequence continues at coordinate 45,000 of MU756630.1, read as the reverse complement.
TCACGTAAATATCCAATATTACACTCACCTTTAATTCCACACTGAATTGGCACAATACGACGTAATTAATTAAGCTTAGGCCAACCATAAGAAAATTTGCATACAACTGCATATTGTAGCCCTTCCATTACGTTCATTCTCTCAACTCCAGCTTCAGTGAAACAAACAGTTAGTTGTTCTTGAAAGAATTGAGCTCGACGTAAAGGAATATGCTCAGCAGTTGAATTACGATCATGCATGGCAGTAGGATTCGACGTAGGTTTCACAGCCTTTGCATAATCCATGGGTTTTGGAGTGTTGTTTGGATTCGTAGAGGGCTAGGTTATGTTGGGGGGAGGTTGGGGAGGCTGACCAGCCAGAGAAGAAGGCTGGCCGCCGGCCACATTGGCCATGACAGCGAAAAAACTCGAGCTTTTTCTCTCTAGACGTAAAAAATTGCCAGAGCCTCTCTTTAGGCTTAGGGTTTTCTCGACCACCACAACAACCTTTAATGCCTAATACTGTAATTTTTTCTTTGCTTTATTGTTCTCCCAATTGTTTGATTAATATATAGGGAGAGTCACATGGTTTTGCCTTGTAATTTAGCTGAATTGAGTTAAATCTTCATTTGATTAAGGTTGGGGAGTTAGGTGGTTGTGAATAAAGTTGTCCGTGTATTTTATAAGTCTTTTCTTTTTCTTCTCTTTTTTTGTCTTCACAAAGAAACAAAATATAATAAATTAGGGGCTTTTTTCTTTCTATATTCTCTATGTTTGTGGGTCACACTAGTCTTGAAAATTATTTATGGACAGGATTTTTTAGGCTTCTTCTGTTAATTTGTCCAACAGTACGTTTTAATTTGTTTTTGGTTAGCAGAGGGTGGTTCAAATTCATTCATTAGATTTTCATTATCTCTAATTTGTGTGACCACTAACAATTTTATCTAATTTGAATACTAATAAACTTTCAAGTGCTTTTCATCTAAGCAATAGTGGGGTCTATCTTGTGTGATAATGTCTAATTATGTTTATATGATATGTGTGTTCTATTATGCACTTAATAATATTCACACACAAAGAAGTTTGCCTTTTAATGTGCTATGGTCATGGCAAACATGTTTCTTCGATTTCCATTAATGAAGTTATAATTATGGACAAGAATGACTAATGACATGACTACTACTTGCAATTAGACAAAAGCTTCTTTAATAACAAAGAGGGGTATGTCTCTAGTTAATGGAAGAGATGTAATAATTAGGGAGTGACTGTGTATTATTCTTCAGTTAACATTCCCAGAAAGAATATATAATTTTTATGATTTTCATTTACACTAAACATTGAACTCATATGGCAAAAGGTGAATTTTGCTGCTCTTATATTCATTTTAAATGCATTACCCCTCCAATTGTCACTTTTATTACAAAGGTGTTGAAAGATCAAACCATTGAGCAGACCGTCTAAAGCACTAAGATATCATTTACGCTACACTTGATTCTTCAGTGTGTACTTCCTAATATGATATAATAGTGACCTAGTCAATTCTTAATGTCAAAATATTAGTTGCCGTTTCAAATGGATGTTCAATTAGTTCAACGAAGATGCCTTTATCATTCTGCTAGACTTTTTGTCTTCCATCTCCACTGTTAAAACTAAATGATATATTTCATTAATTTAAAAAGGTTTATTATGACTGTGCGAAGCGAGGGCAAATTATCTAGTCCATCATAATTGTAGGACATAATATTTATTTTTTGTATTATCGTAAATTTATGGTAAAACGCAGACCATTCCTTTTTCAATTGAGGCTTCATTTATGGATTCTTTTGCTAAAAGTTTCTATAGCAGATAAGATATGTTTATGTATTACTTTTAGCGTAGATTTTGTTACGAGGAAAGACTCTTAAACCTAATAAATTTTCACTTTTTGCTTTTTAATCCATGTGTCCATAGTTAAAAGTTACTCATAAAAATTTCAAATACAAAATAGGAATTGAATTCAAATTTCAATACTAGAAAAAGTTCTAAATATGACAACTGTATTAACAAATAATTATCTTTAACAAAAAATTACCTTTTAAAATCTAACAATTTCTATATTCTATTCTCAAATCCACCATATACATATAACGGTTAATTTTTCCTCTGTAAACTAAATTAAGCTGGTAACCTAAAATATATGAACCTGCTATACTTACAAGAAAATAATACTATTATATTTGAGTCTAACAGTTATACATAAACGGTGACACTTTTCTTGACATATTAGATCATTCAAAAGCCAAGCACAAGTAATAAGCTTTTAACCCATAAAATATACAATATCCTGCTACATAATATTAAACTAAAGTGTAAAAAAGATTTACACTATTAAATTTAAAATACAATTTGAACAATATTGGGAATAAAAACTCAAACCAAAAGTTAAATATACCGATAATAAGGGGACTTTGAGTCATTTCAGTGGTACGAAAAAATAGTCTCCGGTGATTTATTAACATGAAACTTGTGGAATACATAATCTAAAAAAAGACCGACAAAATATAACAAAAGTTAATGGCTACAATTTAAAATACTCATGAAAACATAAAAAATTTACCAGTAAAGGATTTATATGCATTACATTTCTTCACTGTATCTAAACACATGAGCCCTTTTTATAAATTTTTTGCTGACTTGGTGTGGTTTGTATATCATATTATCGTGTTTTCTTTTGGTTTGTATTATTGTTGTATAATATTGCAGATGGGATAGCAGCCGGTTAGTGTTGGAGGATGAATCCAAAATTAATTTGGATAGGGTATTTCACCTTCACACGCTTTCCTTTTTGCTCGTATGTATAATTTAAACTGGAATAAAATTCTAGCCGTAGGTAATTTACAATTATATTTTTAAATCGAAAAAGGTCCAAATACGCCCCTGGACTTTACGATAAGGTCTATATATAACCCTCGTTAAAAGTTTGGCTCATATCCAACCTTGTTGTTACACTATTGGCCTGGATACCCTCTTTGTTTTAAACGGAGCCAAATACCCCCCCTGGACTTTACGATAAGGTCTATATATAACCCTCGTTAAAAGTTTGGCCCATCGCCAAATTTTATTTGGAAAAGGGCTAAATATACCCCTCTACTTTCAAATATTGTGTACCTGTACTCTTCGTTAAAAAAAATTGCAAAAAACGTTTTTCTAACAAAATATTTTTTTTTGTAAATACATATTTGTAAAAACTGAAAATATTTTGTTGAAAATAATTTTTTCAGTTTTAAAAAAACGAAAATATTTTGTTAAAAAATAAAATTTTTTTTTCTGTTTTTACAACAAAAAAAATCAGTTTTTACAAATTTGTTTTTCCAGTTTTTACAAAAAAAATCTTTAAAAAAATTGAAAAATGAAGAAAAAAACATTTTTCAAAACAAAAATAATTTTTTGAAAATAGTTTTTATAGTTTTTAAAAAACGAAAATATTTTGTTAAAAACTAAAAATGTTTTTTTTCTGTTTTTACATTTTTTTTCAGTTTTTACAAAAAAATATTTTGTTAAAAAAATGATTTTTGCAATTTTTTTTAACGAAGGATACAGGTAAACAATATTTTAAAGTAGAGGGATACATTTGGCCCTTTTCCGAATAAAATTTGGTGATGGGCCAAACTTTTAACGAGGGTTATATTTAGACCGTATCATAAAGTCCAGGAGTGTATTTGGCTCCGTTTAAAATAAAGGGGATATCCGGGCCAATAGTGCAACGGCAAGGTTGGATATGGGCCAAACTTTTAACGAGGGTTATATATAGACCTTATCGTAAAGTCCAGGGGAGTATTTGGACCTTTTTCGTTTTTAAATTATATAACTATTTAAGGACATAAATGTCGATCAATATTTTAAGTATATTTTAGTTGTTCAACATTTAGCATAAATTATTCGTGAGTTTATAATAATATAGATAGATAGATAGATAGATTTTATCTTATTTATATATTAAAGGCCCAAATTAATTTACTTCCACCACTAGTTTTAACCATTGTTTAATAGATAAATATTACTCCTATCGTTATTTTAGGGGGAAAAAGGTACTTTCTAATTTTGGTAAGAACATAAACAGAACTATTCATCTCATAAGATTTTGGCAACCATTAAAAAGGCTTCCATGTATACTACGAATGTTACATTTAAATTGATGAGATCATGGACTCTGTTTTAAAAGGCGGAATTGGATTCGTCCGGGGCTCGCTCTGGGGCGGAGCAATCGTAAAACGCCCCTGGGCTTATGTATGTGGCTTAATTCCGTGAGACTTACGCCTCGGCCGTCGGGACTTATGCCCCGGACATGCCCAATGCCTAATAGAACTTTATGCAATTGTGTGTAACTAATCTTTTAAATCCTCAAGTTTTCTTAATAAATCCTTGACTATTCAAAATTACTTTTTTCTTAATCATAAATCATTAAATTGAGAGTATTAATATCATAATTAAAATAATAATTATTGTACGTTATCCGCTAAGACTTCTATGGTAGTAAATTTCAAATAAATCTTTCGTTTAAAAGTATTTATTTACTAGCTTTTGTTATGTCTTTATTATATTAGTACAGAATTTGTTTTATAATTATTTTCCTAAATATTATTGCTTTCACGTTTACGAGATACAATACTTATTAATTTAACAGTATTAGCTAGTAACTATTTACAAAGAATTAGTTATCATGATATAGTACAGTGAATTATGTGTCACTTTATTAACTTGTTAAAACTTAAAAATAAATAATGTTAGAGAATAAAATTTTAATTGTGAATTATACTTTTATATAAATTCTCTTTTATATTTAATCGGAATGTGCCATGGTGCATGCTATTCGTTGATGACATAGTTCTGATTGATAAGTCGTGAGCTGGTGTTAACGAGAGGCTGGAGGTTTGGAGATAAACTCTTGAATCTAAGGGTTTCAAGCTTAGTAGGACGAAGACGAAATATCAGGAGTATAAGTTCAGCGCTAAGCAGGGGAAGTGGGCGTGGATGTGAGGCTTGAATCACAGGTCATCCCCAGTAGAGGTGGCTTCAAGTACCTTGGGTCGGTTATCTAGGGGAGAGGGGAGATTGACGATGATGTCACGCACCGTATTGGGGTGGATGGACTAAGTGGAGATTAGCATCTAGAGTATTGTATGGCAAGAGAGTGCCACTGATACTCAAAGGTAAGTTCTATAAAATAGTGGTTAGACCGGCCATGATGTATGGGGCTGAGTGTTGGCCTGTTAAGAACTCTCATATCCAGAAGATGAATACAGCAGGATGGATAAGATTAGGAATGGTGATATTCTGGAGAAGGTGTGCGCGGCTCCCATTGATGAAAAGATGCGGGAAGTGAGGCTTAGGTGGTTTGGGCATGTTCTGAGGAGAAGCCCAGATGCTCCGGTAAAGAGGTGCGAACGGCTAATTGTGCAGGGCACGAGAAGAGGTAGAAGGCGACCTAAGAAGTATTGTGGGGAGGTGATCAGACAGGATATGATGAGGCTTCAGATTTTCGAGGACATGGAACTTGATAGGAACATGTAAAGATCGAGTATTAGGGTTGTAGGTTAGGAGGTAGTTGAGTGTTGCCTTATGTCATAACTTTGTGCGAGTAGTTTGGTAGGGATACTATTTCGATTTTGCTTTGTATCTTTCTTCTAGATTTCATATTTTTTCTATTATTTCTGTGTTGTTACTGATATTGTCTTTTTTTGTCTTTTTGTCTTATTGAGCCGAGGGTCTTTCGGAAACAGTCTCTCTACTCCTTCAGGATAGGGGTAATTAAGGTCTGCGTGCACACTACCCTCTCCAGACCCCACTAGTGGGATTTTACTGGATCGTTGTTGTTGTTGTTATCTCTTTCAAATAGAAAGCATATTAAATAAAGGGAGTATTTTTAATAAAAATAAAATTATAATATCGAAATTCTTTCAAGATTCATTACTCCTTAAAAGATACATATAAGATTTCATATCAAATACATTACTTTTGATGTTTGAGTTGCAATGACGTTGCAGCTAATTTGCATATTATGATATATATCATACTTTTTGTATTATTCATAGCTGAATTATAATTTAGGAATATTTTAATAGATTAGTTGTTATAATTTTGTGATTATAATGTAATTTTTATAATAATTTTTTATTTTATGCTATTTTTAAATTGTTGAAATTAGTAAAATTTAAAGATCCGTGGAACTTACGCAGTCTCAGGACTTACGCCTCGCCTCGTCAGAGGTAAAAAGCTTCACCTCACGCCCCCACCTTTTAAAACTTTGAACATGGAATGCTTCACAATTAAATCACAAACTCAGCAATTGAAAGAATATATTTTTTAAACGTTTACGAAAAAAGAATTTAAGAGTTGCATAATTTCAGCCTAAATTAAAAAAAGAGAAATTTTCATAAAGCACTATCTTTTAGTGGTAATTAGCTATCTGTAGATATCATTTGCTATATTACGGATTGTAGTACGTTTTCTGTTGTTATAAGATGTATTAGATGTTTTAAGTTATTGTATTCATGAATACAGTAGCAAAAATAGACGTGAATCAGGGAAGTCCATCTAATTAGCTGTTGTATTCGAGTGTATTCGACTGTATTCATGGCGTGAAACATGGGATAGAGCTAGACATATTATTGTATTTGAATGTATTCGACTGTATTCATGTCGTGAAATATGCGATTACAACTGGACAGATTATTATTTTCGACTGTATTCACGGCGTGAAATGGGGGATTACACTATTTTTAAATGGAAAGTGAATCAATTAACATAATAGACTCCTAATATAACTCAACAAACTCAATTTTTAGTGGTGCTTAATGAGAGAAAAAAGAAATAAAATACTAGGAAAGATAGGGATAGGCCGTAAAGAATTAAATGCTTTTTTTTTATGTTATACATAGTCTGTTTTGTCGGGGGTGTTTGGTTGGGTCATTGGTTATAGTGCTTTGGGTTTATTGTTTGTTTTTTGGAAACTTAAAAAAGAACTGTTGGGGAAAACAGTCACCAATCAGTGAAAGAATATGTCTTCTTGATTTTGATGTCTCAAAGATACATGTTTTACTAAATTCAATAAAAAGTTAAAGTATTTTGAAGGATAATATAAAGCAGCGAATTTTAATTTATAATACTTCATCCGATTCATTTTAATAGATTTTTTTTTGAATATTTTTCCACATATTAAGGAATTTACCTTTTAATATTAATTAATAATAAAATTAATCGTGTTAGTCTTAATTTGTTTATTAAAAATACAACAAATACTCCTAGGCTATTTACTCCAACGGCAATTTACGGAAAAAAAAAAGTTTATTCCTTTTTTATATATGAAAAAGTTAAGTATTGTAGACTACAAAAAAAGTCAAAAAAATCAATTAAAGTGGACCAGAAGGAGTAATAGAATAATTTGTAATAACATGTTAGCGATGAGAAAAAAGGATAAGCCGACGTCCAAAATAGTATTTACGGAGCACTCAATTTTTAACATAATAGACTCCTAATATAACTCAACAAACTCAAAGCTATTGCGACCCTCTCTCGCTACTTTTTAATGGTGCGGAGTTGGCTGCGATCAACTTTTTGGCGTCGTTGCCAGGGAGTTAACGATTTTGGCTATCTATTTAGTTAGATTTGTGTGTTGTTCTTCTTTACTTCTTTGTCACTAATTTGTTTGTGTGAATACAACAGGTACCAAATGGCTTTAAATGCTAATGACCCTCTTGGAAATGTGCTTGCAGGGGAGGAGGTAGATGAAATTGGAGAGGATGAGGTGCCTCTTGTACCTCCCGGACCACGACGAGGCCGCCACGCCAATGCTAATGATAATATTCCAGACCCTCCTCCTCCACCTTCAAGAGTGGCTCCTAGAGTGTTACCGAATCAAGAATATGCAAGTGCTATTATCCCTCCCTGAATCCGGACGGAGAGTTTTCAAATAACTAATATGATGTTGACCTTACTTGAGCAGCGTGGGTATTTTACGGGCACTACAGATCAAAATGCCTACAAACATTTAAAAGGGTTCGTGGATATATGTTGGGGTAGCAAGCAAATGAATGTGTCCGAAGATGCTCTTAGGTTGAGACTTTTCCCGTTCTCACTTCGGGGAAAAGCATCAGATTGGCTAGAGTGACTCCCCAATCATTCCATCACAACTTGGGATGAGTTGGCGGATAAATTTATTGCTAAATTCTTCTCACCCGGGCATATGGCGGCACTTCGAGATGAGATATTGGCTTTCAAGCAAGAAGCCATGGAACCTTTGCATGAGATTTGGGAGCGCTTTAGAACGATGATGAAAGAATGCCCAAACAACGATATGACCGAGGCAATGATTCAACAAACCTTCTATCGGGGCATCAATACTACAAATCAATGCATAGTCAATCAATTGGCCAGGGGTAATTTTATGAAGTTTTCATATGACAAAGCTTGAGAGATTCTTTATGAGATGGCCGACACTTCTTCGGCATGGCAAATTAGGGCCAATGTTCCTCAAGGCGACCCTACGGTTATTCATTTGCATATGGAGTTAATGACCATGGGCAAGCTATAGTGGAGTTGACAACTACTATGAATCAATTGGCTAAGGCACAGTTGCAACAAGTCCAAAACCCTCGCCAAGTGAATGCTATGGAAGGTGTTAATATGCTTACCAACAAGAGAAGGCAAAGAAGGCAATAAAACCGAGGGAATTCTGAGCAATTTGGTGATGATTGTGATGGTTTTCAAAATGATGGCTATAATGAGCCAAGTGAAGAGGTACAATATGTTAACAACTATCAAGGCAATAGAGGAAACTCTTCAAATCAACAATGGCGACCCCAAGGAAATTGGGGCAATCAACAACAAAGTGGTGGTAATTGGAACAATAACAACCAAGGCGGTAATTGGGGAACAACAATCAAGGCAACCAAGGGAATTCGAATGGAAATAACAACAATTGGAACAACAATGGTCAAGGTGGGTGGAACAACAATAGAAACCAAGGCAACCGAGGGCAAGGCTTTCAAAGGCCCCCGATGCACCAACAACCGAACAATTCGCCTCTGTTTCAATCTCAAGGATCTAGTTCTTCGGGTAATGATATGGGAAGAATAGAAATGATGAAGAAGAACCAAGATTCCGATGCTCAATTGGCTTCCCACAATACCTCTATCTGGAATTTGGAGGTGCAATTAGGCCAAATCTCTCAATCATTGAATACTCGCCCTAAGGGTGCTCTACCAAGTGATACGCTAGTGAACCCGAAGGGTGGGAACAATCATATGATGGCAGTTACAACAAGAAGTGGGAGAGGCGGTGATGTGCATGCCTCGAAAGATAAGCAAGTTGTGGATGATGATGTTGAGTTGGGAGAAAATGATGAACCTTTGATAGTTGAAGATGTGGTTGAGAATGAGGTGAATAATGAGGTAAGGATCGACACTAATGAAGCCGAGGTTGAAACTCAAGATGACGTGAACCCGTCTAGGGAACACGTGATTGACATGCCCGAGCCGATGGTGCCCAAAGCCAAGGCACCTTTCCCTAGGCTACCTCTGCCTTATCCTCAACGGTTAGCAAAGCAAAAGAGTGACAATCAATTCAAAAAGTTCATTGATATGATGAAAAGCCTTACAATCAATATGCCTTTGGTGGAGGCACTTGAACAAATGTCGGGCTATGCAAAGTTCATGAAGGATTTGGTGATGAAAAAGCGGTCGATGGATTGTGAAACAATAAATATGACTCACCAAGTTAGTGATATCGTGCATTATATGTCCCCAAAACTTCAAGACCCCAGAGCTTTTACTATCCCTTGCACTATTGGAACTGCGGATTTTGCCAAGGCCCATTCTGATTTGGGGGCTAGCATAAATTTGATGTCTTATATGGTCTTCAAGACCTTGGTAATTGGACAACCTAGGACAACCTCAATGAGACTTCAAATGGTGGATCGATCGATGAAGCGACCTTTGGGCATAATTGATGACGTGCTTTTCCGGGTGGACAAATTCATACTGCCGGCCGACTTTGTCATTTTGGATTGTGATGTAGACTTTGAAGTCCTAATTATTCTAGGGAGACCTTTCCTTGCAACAAGGAAGGCATTGGTTGATGTTGAAGCGGGTGAGCTAACTTTCCGAGTGGGGGATGAAAAGTTCGTCTTCCATGTTTGCAAATCCATGAAGCAACCCAATAGCACCGAGGTGTGCTCATTTGTGGACATTGTCACAGCTGTGATCGTGGATGACACAAGTCCTATGATTAACATGGATGATCCCATTGAGTTCGTGCCTCTAAATATGGATGTCAATGATGATGCAAGTAGAGTGGAGTGCATGGATGCTTTACATGGTGTGGGTTCGTATTCTTATGAGCCTAAGAAATTGTCTTTGGATCTTGCAAACCGGGAAACTCCACCAACAAAGCCATCAATTGAGGAGACATCGATGTTGGAGTTGAAACTACTTCCTCCACACCTCAGCCCCGCGCTCTGTATGCACAAAATTATCTTGGAGGATGATACAAAGCCTTCCATGGAGCATCAAAGAAGTCAAATGAGGCGATGCAAGAAGTGGTGAAAATAGAGGTTATCAAGTGGTTGGATGCCGAGATGGACCACCCTATTTCTGACAGCTCTTGGACTTCTCCGGTGCAATGTGTACCGAAGAAGGGTGGCATGACCGTGGTGACAAATTCTCAGAATGAGTTGATTCCTACAAGAACAGTCACAGGTTGGCAGGGTTGCATGGACTATGGAAAATTGAACAAAGTGACCCGCAAGGATCATTATCCCTTGCCATTTATTGATCAGATGCTTGACCTACTTATTGGGCGTGCTTTTTATTGCTTCTTGGAAAGTTTGATGATAGCCACATGGTGGCGCTTCTTGATCTAAAGTGATGTGGTGGTAACATGCATCGTGCTGCAACGTTAAATCAGGCGCTTCTTGGGAGGCAGCCGATGTCTTTTTCTTCTTGTTTTCTTTTATTTTCTTTGTAGTATAGGATTTATTTTTGGGCTAATTGGTTGTGAGATGTTGTAGGAATTGTGTAGATGCAGTGCAAGACATGATGGAAAATTGAACAAGTCTCTGAAGTTGCCAGTGCGGCCGTACTACACTTTGTGCGGTCCGCACTGGTGTGACCCAATGTTCGGACTCTCTGAAGTTTGCCACCGCGGTTGCATGGCATTTTGTGCGGTCTGCAATGGAGCTCTATGACTGCGGTCCCTTTTGTACAGACTGCAGAGGCTTGCTTTTTAATATGTAAATAAGGCAACCCAATGTGGATCGTGTTCCATTTTGTGTGGCCGCACTGGTAAGTGAGGTTGGGCCCCAGAGGATTCTCTATAAATAGACCTCAAGGGTTTACCCTTTTCAAAAATTTCACTCTCAGAGACCCGAGACTAATGTTCATCTTCTCTATTGACCATATTTCTTGCGTAACATTGCTCAATTACACTTCATCACATATTCTGGTAACATTTTGCCCAAATCTAAGTATTTAATTTTGTAATTTCATTTTATTTTCATTTCTAGTAGCCTGTAGCTTCTTCTTCTTCCCGTATTTTGCTGATTGGTGAATTAGGTTAGTTTAAATGTTAATTTTTATGTGCTTGATAAGTATAATGAGCTGGGTAATTGAGTAGGGACCCTAACTAGGTGAAAATTTGAACTAATTTGCTAAATGTCGAACTCTAACTAAGTGCCAAGGCTGGGCAGCCTCCGCGGACCACGGTCGTGTTTGTGCGGTCCGCGGTACCTTAGCGCGGTCCGCATTATCACTTTGTGCAGACCGTGGTGTTGAACTTCTGAGAGGTGACTCTTGCCCAGTGCGACCGCACTATATTTTGTGCAGTCCGCTCTGGCCCAGCACGGCCGGGGTACTACTTTGTGCGGGCTACGGTGGTGAGATTCAGAAAGCTTGTTTTGGAACCTTATACCTGTGCGGACCGCGGTCATTCTTGTGCGGTCCGCAGTGGCCTCAGTGGCTGCACTTCTATTTTGTGCAGTCCGCACTAGGCAATGTCTGCAATTGTCTGCAACATGTTACCACTGTTCTGCATTTCTTTCTGCACTAATGTTCTCACTGCTTCTGCTGATACTAACAATGTTAGATGACTTGTTTGCATACAATGGTTAAACAGCAAGGTGGAAAAGGATCAAAACAACTCGGGAGAGGTGAATCTTCCCGGGGGCAAAGGAAAGAAAATGATCAAACTCACTCCCCAAGCTCGGAAAAACATAAAAAAGACCAGGAAGCTGATAAAAGCTGCAGACAGAGCTGCTTCCCATTCCTCGGCGAGTGAGTACCAACCGTCAAGGGATGTCTCTTCAGACTCCGTGCCAGAGTACATGGAAGATAGCCGGAGAGAGATAGGTTGAGAGATACTCCCCCACCATCATCCACTACCCGAAAGCCAATTAATGTTATTTATGAGTCATCTGAGGGCTCGGTAGCCGGTAGTGGGGATAACTCCACCTCTCTCACAGCTTGTTTATTCGGGGAGGGTGCAGAAGGAGGTGAGGAGGAGGTACAGGGAAATGAGGTGGTAGCTGAGGGTGGTGAGCCTCAGGTGGGAGGAATTGCCCGAACTAGAAGTCCCGATGTTTGGGAGGATAGGTTCGTGAGCCAGGTAGCATACCATAAGTTTAGGGAGTGGTGGTCGGTAAGACATTTGATACCGGGGCGGAGTTTCATTGACAAAGATCTATTACCACATAACCCTGACGTGTAGAGGCAATTTAGGACTAGAGTGGGTTGGGAAATATTTATGGAGAAGTGTATAGATGCCAACGAACACATGGTCAGGGAGTTTTATTGCAATGTAGCCCACATCAAAAAGGGCTCCAAAGTGACCAAGGTTCGCAACAAGACTGTGTTATTTGAAGGGGTACACCTAAATGAATACTTGGGCTTCAATGACAAGGATGAGACTCTATATATGGCAAAGTTAGAGATGGGCGAGGAGGTCCGTCCATGGTTAGCTCAGTACCTGGCAATCCCAGGTACCGTTCCTGAGTGGTTGATTGCTGGGGTCAAAATATTGAGGAGGACCCTGAGCTTTGAGACTAGGGGTTGGGAGACCTTTATTTGCAGCCGGTTGGACCCTACTACACATGCCCAGACCCTTCCTCTCCACCGGGCTGTGTTAGTTGCTTCGATTATAGCGGGATACCCCATAAATGTGGGAATGTGATGTCCCGTATTATCTCATTAGTAGGAGCAAAGCATGACTGGAACTACCCTTTCCCCAACACCCTTTCTATGTATTTTTGGGATTTAGAGGTGGAGAAGAAGCCTTACGATGTCAAGAGCAAGGCGATAGCTCCATTCTCCTGGTACAGCTTGAAGGGGAATGACAAACCCAAGGACAAAAATTGCAAAGCCCCTACTTCTACCCCAACTGGCTAGTTTGAAGAGCCAGTTCTGGTAAAGGCCCCCACTGAGCCTATGTAAGGCCCCGTAAAGAAATTTTTGGTCTCAAAACTTAGTAACTCGTGATGTCGACTCCGAATATGTGTTAGGAATGGGTAGAATTCTTCGTGGCGAGCTTGCTCGCCGCGGTTCGGACCCTTGGTAGTGATCTAAGCCTTTAAAAATCAAAAGAATTAATTTTTCCAGAAATTGTCAAAAATGCGGTCTAGAATGCGGTCGTAGATCAGCTATGCGGACCGCATTCCTACCGCAGAGTGAAGCAGAAGAATTGCCAAAGTTGATGTCAAAAATGCGGTCCATTATGCGATCGCATAATCGATATGCGGACCGCATTCCTGCCGCATAGTGAACCAGAGAGTTGGTCTAAGTTGATATTGAAAATGCGGTCCATTCTGCAATCGCAGAATCGAAATACGGACCGCATTTACACCGCATACCCAGGCAGAGATGTTCAGTGATTAGGGTCAGTTCTGCGGTCCAATATGCGGACCGCATTTCGGTTCTGCGATCGCAGAATGGACCGCAGATCTCACCCGGGCTTCTATTTTCTAAAATTTAAAAACCGACCC
>MU756630.1:5642-29035 GCA_026770625.1 Nicotiana glauca | reverse complement strand
TACGTGGCTCAGGCCACTTGTTTCTGTAGTTTTATTTTGTTGTTGTGTAAGGTATAGCCGGAGCCTTGTTACCGGTAAGTACTATATCATCCCGTTGTATCTTTAGAGGCTCCGTAGACAGTAGAGGTGGGCTAGAAGCTATGTATATTCACGTTTCTTTTGTTGGACAACGAATTGGTAATTTCACTAATTATTATGTATGTATGATTTGAAAAAGGGTAATCTAAAATTTATTTATATGGCTAGTTCTTGGAATACCGAATAAGGAAAACAAGGGGTGGCTCATCGGTTAGGAAAGGCACCCAGGTCCGCTTGACTGGGGATACCCGGTCGAGCGCTGGTCATGTCCCTCGAGTTTGGGGCGTGACAGCCTACCCTCGCTTCTGCTGAGATGCCTCCCGGACATTCCACATCAGCAGGCCCGGAGATCCCATCTTCCCGGGCCCATCCTATCACTACCCACCGATTGAATCAAATACTTCAGAGTATCAACAACTGGATGTATACTGTTTCATCTAAGTTGTCCACCTTGACCACCACTATTGCAGCTCAGTCGGCACCTCAGCTAGCACAGGTCCCACAATCGATAGAGGATGCTTTGAAGGAAATTCTTTAGAACCAGAAGAAAATCCTCCATACTCGGGATGCATTGGAAAAGGTAGTTGATTCACATAGCAAAGGTCTCAAGGAGCTTGCTAAGGAGCACAAGAAGCTGCGAAAGACATGGACCTCCAAGGAGTCTATGAAGGGGCTGCGGGAAGATGTTGACCAGTTAAAGGCAGATCAACTGCCTTTAGACCGATTATTTGAGGACCCAGTTCCAGCAGTTGAGCCATAGCCGGAGCAGTCACAGCGGCCTCCGAAGAGGAAGAGGACGATCCCGAGAGCAGATGATGCCATCATCCAGTTGGCGGACCCACCGGAGGCTTCCTCCAGTCAACCACAGGATGTACCAGATCTACAGCCCATCCAGGTCCAGGCCTAGGTCCCAGCAGCTGAACAGTAGGATACCGGGAACTAGTCTAAGGTTCTCGAGCACACAGAGGACCAAGGGACCACCTATGATCCTATGCAGACGGACATGGCTTAGGGAGTCTTCATATCCTTTCTTTATTATTTTTGGTGCTTATTTGGTTTAGTTGGCATTGGGGATAATGCCAGCTTTTATTTGAGAGGGTGCGCACTATATTTTTGGATGACTATATATAGATTGATACATTTTATACTTTCTTGATTTTCATTTGGTCTGTATATACTTTTACATTTAATTACTTTTATTGCACTTTTTATCTTTCCTTGGGTATGTATATAAAGTTACTTCATTGTATATATTCATCCCCGTTGTATATTCGAATCCCCTCTTGTATATATTCATTCTATTTTCCGAAATGTTTTTCATTTTTAGCTTTTTATTTGCATTCGTAGCTTTTTGTTTTGTTTTGGACGTTTTCAATAAACCTTTGGTTTTTTGAATGCCACAGTTCTTTCCAAAGGTGGAGTGTTGTGTGAACCAGGTGGCTCTTCCCAATGATAGATGGCGTGAAAACCTTCTTAAGGGTTTGAGTCCGTTTTTGTTTTTGTTTTTGGTAGTTTGTAATTAAGGATACCTCAAGCAAAGATTCACTTGGGCCTAGCACATTTGCCTTTGATCCCATGGTCAAAGACAAATTATTGTGTTTAGGATGGTGAAAGTCATGGCCTTGAGACTCTTGTGTTGACCGATAATCATCAAGTGGTTTTTTGGGACCATTGTGTGCTCAAATCGTATTTAAGGTCGTTGTGGGCCCCACTCTATGTCTTTAGCAATCCCTTAGCTTTCGTGGTGAGTATTTGGATTGCAAGTCCAAGTTCCAAGCCATTGGTCTAGAACTTTCCCTGAATGTTTGTTGAGGTGAAATCCTAAGTGAATTTTGACTTGAGATGTGATTATAGGCTCTCCTTCGTCCAAATGATAGATTGAACAATTCCATAGCCTACCAATGATAATATCCCTAGTCAACCCTTTTGAGCCTTAGACCGTTTTCATTCAAGAACCATGTTACAAGCCTATACGCGTTCTAAAAGATACCCTCTCTTGGCACCCCATCTAACCTTGAGCACATGGCAAAAGTATAAGTTTGGGGGAGACACGAGGATGACAACAAAGTGGTAAAAGTCACAAAAATGAAGAAAAGGAAAGGGAATGAAAAAGAAAGAAAAGCAAAAGACAAAAAGAATGCTCAATGTGAGAAAAGAAAAAAAAGGGATTAAAGAAAAGCAAAAGAAAGAAAGGTATTGAATGTTGAAAAAGTAGAAATGGTTTGAATTGCATAAGAAAGAGTGACAATATGTTTCTCTAACCCCTTAGAAAGAAGTGAAATGACTCAAAGAGTCAAGTGAGTTGTGCCAAATAAATCAAAAGAAGTGCTTAAGGGAAGATGGAACCCACTTGAACAAAAACATTACCTACCCTAAACCAAAAGCCTTCCCAATGACTCCACAAAAGCTCTATATAATCTTGAGTTGAATGAAACTTACATTAGTGGATACTTACATAAGGGGCAAGAATATGGTACTTAGAGCCGGACTTGTGACCTTTACTTGAGGGAGATGAGTGAATGCCCATTAACCTCGTTTGTGTGCTACTATTCTAAAGGTGAGGTTTGCTTAGGGAGAGTTGAGGATGTGTGAGTTTGGGTTCCACAATGACCAAAGTAATTGAGAGAGTTCTTTGATGTAATGAGTCAACTCTTGATACTCTTGTGTCACACTTGATCCATGGTTTTACAAAGGTTAAAGGTTGTTAATGATTTATTTGTATTGAGGGCAATTGTTAGTCCCAATTGATGCTAGTTGAGGTTAATTTAGGATAACTGAAAATTATTGGATTTTATCTCAAGGGGTGGATCTTATTTTGTTTGCTTGAGGACAAGCAAAAGCTTAAGTTTGGGAGAGTTGATAACTAGGGATTTTGATGTGTTTCATGCTCCTCTTTGCTTGCGCTTTGATTATAAATTCTTACAAAATAGTCCCAAAAGGCTCATAAGTTGTGCTTGATTGCAGGTTTGATCAACAAAGTGACGAGATGTCAAAGATCGGCTCAAAAAGGAGTAAAACATGCACAAGTAGCAAAGATAAGACAACTCAGGACAAACTAGCCTAGTGCGGCCGCAGTCCATTTTGTACGGTCCGCACTAGGGAGATTCAGACACTAATTTTAAGGCATCAAACCTAGTGTGGTTGCAGTCCATTCTGTGCGGTCTGTACTAGGGAGATTCAGAGAGTGGTTTTTTAGGGCATCAAAGCAGTGCGGCCGCAATGGAGATTGTGTGGTCCACACTGAAGGCTCCGCGGCCGCACTACCATTA
The DNA here is from genome assembly GCA_026770625.1 of Nicotiana glauca. Taxonomy (NCBI): domain Eukaryota; kingdom Viridiplantae; phylum Streptophyta; class Magnoliopsida; order Solanales; family Solanaceae; genus Nicotiana; species Nicotiana glauca. The sequence goes on along the minus strand of MU756630.1, from coordinate 25,688 downwards.
TGTGCGGTCCGCAGAAGAGAAGATCAGAGAGATGTAATTTGCCAAGGTTCAAGCTAGCGCGGTCTGTGGTCATGTTTGTGCGGACCGCATTAGAAACCTCTGTGGCCGCGGTCCATTCTGCGCGGTCCGCGGAGCCTGACTTCAGAGAGCTAAGATTTCAAGTCCAAGAGCCTAGTACGGCCGCAGTCCATTTTGTGCGGCCCGCACTAATCTCGCAGGGGTATTTTTGTCCAGTTTTTTCAGCTTAGTATAAATAGAACCTTTTTCTATTTTTAGGGTATCAGTTAATTTAGAACAGCAACTGCGCTCGTGAGAAGCTATATTGTAGCCATTTTGGGAACTTTTGCGTAGATTTAGCAATTGAATCATTATATTTACTTTAGTAATTTAATATTATGTCTTTCTCTTCATCTATTTCTCTGATTTTATCTTCAAGTATGAGTAGCTAAACCCATTAGCTAGGGTTGTGGCTCAACCCTAGTATAGGTAATTGATGGGTGTTGTGATTTAAGGTTAGATTGATTATGGGTGTTTGTTATTTGGGTCAATTTGATGGTTTAATTTATGAATTAGTGGTTGCAAACACTAGTTTGTGCTAAGTTGACTTGGTTCTTCTTGAGAAAGAGAGCCTAAGTCTCCAAAATTGACTTAACAAGGAATTGGGATGGACTCAAGAGATTTGATAGTCCTAATTAAAGGGTTAAACCTCGAGAGAGTAATTACCCGACTTGAACACTAGTTGCTCGGGCAAATATGCATACCCAATTTGTCTCGAGAGAGTCAATTGGGCAAAACCACTCTTTCTATCGAGAGGTGTAGAGTGGTTAGTATTGAGTAACAGTTATAACATATTTCTCCAATCATGTCAATCGTTCCTTAGATGCAATCACCCGTCAATTAGCCACCTAGGTGAAGGTCACTACCCTAATTCCCTTTATACTATTAGATACAACTTGTAGCAATTTACTCTTAGTATAATTTAGTTACAATTATAATTTGTAGTTTGATCATAGTAGAATATAAAGAAAAAACCAATATGAATGGAAGATCAATTAAGAGCATACACGCAATCCTAAGCTAAATAGATATTTGACTCCAATCCTAGATCTCTGTGGAATCGATCCCCACCCACAAATCGGGTAAAAACTATTGCGACCTTCTCTCGCTACTTTTTAGTGGTGAGGAGTTGGCTGCATCAGTGTGCCAAAGAACAAAATAATAATAGTTATCATTATGGTAATTATAAAAAGGAGAACAATATGTGTTATCAAAATAATCCTTCAAAGGTGAAGGAATTGTGTATCAATATGGTCTGTAAATATGAGGCACGCTCAGATGATTATAGTCCATTTTTCTGAAAGAATGCGACTTGTGATAAGAATTGTAAATGCAGACTCATTCCTGAAGTGAGTGTGAAAATATATATGTGATACAAATTATTGATAGCATCCTAGGAAGCTCAAATCTTTTCAAGGACACGTATGAAGCTTTGGAATCTCAAAGAGGGCCTTTAACAAAATCTCAAGCTAAAAAGTTGCAAAATAAGGTTATTATACTTCAGGAATGATCAAAGAAGTTGTTAGTTGGGAGGAAGAGATTAAGGATAAATGATATGATTTATCTAGGTGTTATAATTATTTTATGGCTCAAATTCATGTCCAATAAGAGGTGGATTAGATCCCAAGAACGTCCTTTGAAGAAGGTCCAAATCAGGCCCTGTTGGACCAATTTAGCACCTAAAATGTGCCCAAACTTGCAGCCCATGAAGTCCTATACAAAGCCACGTTTCTATAGCATAAAAAGGACTGACTTGATTTCCAAGAATAGTACAATAGTCGTGTTACATGTTGAGTGCAAGTCGGTGCCAAGTTGCTTGCAAATTTCCTTCAAGATTTCCAAGATTTTCAAGATTCTATCCAAGATTGATTTGGGGCTTATTTCCATATATTATGGGACTATATTTATTTCTTTCCTAGTTAGTTAAGGTTATGTTTTCCTTTACTAAGATTTTTGAAATTACTTTCCAAGAATGACTTGGTTTTTGCTTCCTAGTATTTCCTTTTCCTAAGGTAGTTGGACTTGTTGTCCAAAGTAGTTTAGGACATTATTTACTTGTTTTTTAGGTAGAATTTTGTGACCCCTCTCTATATAAAGGGGTACATTCTTTGTTTTTAAACTTAAATTATTCAGATTATTATCAATAAAAAATTGTGAGATTTTCTTGCACTCTTGTGTGTGGCGACTCTTGGATTTATTCTTCAACCTTCAAGACTCAACTTAAGGTGGTAAGATTAAACTCTTTCGAAATCTTAGATCACTTCTAGGTATTCAAGAAATGTGATAAGTTTAGACTTATTGTTGTTCTTGTTATTCTAAAGGGTTGTGTTTCACAATCTATCTCTTGTTTTTAATTCTCTACCAAAGGCGATTAGTTCTTTGTTAGCTAATTGTTGTTGTTAGGATTCAACTTCAAGAATAGACTTCTTGAATTCAAGAAAATCTTTCTTGAATTCAATCTATCTTTAATTTTTCCGTCCTTTTTTGTTTATTTATTTCCTTTTAGCTTCCGCATGTTTCTTGATTTTCTTTTTTTTCTTTAGTAATTCTTGAATCCCTTATCATGTTGTATCAAGTGGTATCAGAGCATAGGCTAAATCAATATTTCAATCTTGNTCTTTTCTTTCAGAGCATAGGCTAAATCAATATTTCAATCTTGATAATCTTGAGAGGTTCTTGAGCCAAAAAAAAAAAAAAAACAGCCCTAAAAGAAAAGTTTTATTGCTCATTATTATATCAAATTCAAGTGTTATTTGATTTCCAAGTCAAGAAAGGAAACAATAAGAGGGATCCTTGTTCTTGAAGATTAAGGAAACTTCTTTCCTTATTCTTGTGGGTTTTGGGTTTCTTAAATTCTTTCCTTTTTTTTTACTAACCAATTCCTATTCTTTCTAGTTTTGGTCTTCCACTTTTCTTTTCTTTTTCTAACTCTAAATTCTTATCACTAAGGGTTGTGACTAGTAAGGTTTATTAATAAATCTAAATATTAACGACCAAGAGTTGATTTGAGTGAAAAAGGAATGAGAGGTGAGAACATTAGAGGGAAAAAGCCAAATTTGAAAGATGCGTATTTCTTCTAATCTTTGTTCGAGATGTCTCAAACAGGTTGTTATGAAGAAAGGAGGCGATCTATGACTCAACAGCTTGAAAGCTCAAACTCTCAGTATGGCGAATGGAAACACGATGGTAAAGTCATTTTTCAAACTAGAGCTAAAGTGATGTCTGCAATTTGTGCCCTTAGAATTGACAAAGAGTTTGGCTATGACTCAATTAGCACATATATGGTTGAGAAACAGAATTTGCCTTGTGTTGAACATATTGAACCCTACATGTTGAGAGGAGTAAAGGTAGATAAGAGAGTCTTATTACTATTCTCAATTGGAAGGTATGAGGATGCGATCTGGTATGATGTAATTCCCATGAATAATCATCATATCTTGTTGGGAAAACCATGGTATGTCTATAGAAGAGCTTCATATAACATGAAAAAAATAGATACTCTTTTGAGGTTAACGGAAAGAAACTCATTCTTGTACCTTTGACTCCCTCACAAATTTATGAAGATGAAAAGACCGTTAAAGAGAATATGGAAAAATATGAGAGAGAGAAAAGAATGAGAGGAGTAAGGGAGTGAATGTTTACATCCCAAGAGAGAAAAAAGGAGAGGTTGTGTTGAGTAAAGAGAGTGTGATGTCAAGGAAAAGAGCGAGCTTGAGAGGAAAGAAAATAGAGAAGGCCATGATATAGAAAAAGGCTTTGAGGTAGAGAGAGAGAGAGAAAGATGGTTTGAGTGATGAAAAAGAAGAAAACTTTAGTGAGAGAAAAGAGTCTAAGGGTGATGAAAAAAGTTAGTCCTGAGATAAAAGCCAAAGAGAGTGTAAGTAAGAAAACATGTTCTTTACTTTCTAACCCATTAACTCTTTCTTGTTTTAGTTCTTGTGATTTTGTGCAACCACGTGTATCTTTTGAAAGGGGAGGTGAGGCTCAAGAGATGGTGGCAAAGGATCCAATTTGATTCCAACATGAATTTGGCAAAATCAATTCTTGTTGGATGGTGGAAGATAAAAGCTTGGTTAAATTCTTCGTTATCGAATCTTTTGACTACTTTGATTCTTATTTACAGGTTTATGATACGGAGTTCCCTAAAGCCATTGCTAAGCTGGAATCATTGCAAAAAAAGAATATAAGGTGAAGTTGTTCCATTATTAAATAAGTCCAAGTATGGTGTGTATAATTGGTTTATTCGCATTCTTAGCCTTTCTAGAACACCTAAGGTATTTTTGGAGGTAATGAACTATACTCTTATTTCTTATGTTGATGACTTTATAATTTTTGTGGATGATGATATTTTGATGCATATCAAGTCACTAACTGTAATATATAAGTTCAAGTGCAAGAGTAATTTATTTTCTTTTGAAATTGAGTATGGCATAGATGATTATATGTTCGAACTTGGTGGAAAGAGGTATGAAATTTATGAGAAGAGGCTTGAAAATGAGTTTTCATGTGATAAATTGCTAGAATATGAGTTTTGTTGTATGATAGGAAGTCATTCTTCTAGTCATGTTGATTGTAAGCATGTAAAAGTATTTGATACTAGTAAAGAGGCTATGCATGATTATTGTGATATTAGTGATCAAATACTCTTTCATGAGCTTATCTATGACTCTTTCTGTGACATTTTGAGCAATTGTTTAGAATCTTTTGATGTTGAGAATATTATTTGGGAAAGTTATAATCATGAGCTTGAATGTATTGAAACTTTTATTTTGGGAATTATGTGTTCTTCTAACCCTCTTGAGGATTTATGCGCTTCTTTGAATAGCTTATATGTAGAAGAATCCATGAAATTTATAATTGATACTTGGCTATATCATAAAAGTGTCTTATTTGATACATGTGGTAGCTTGTTTTAAATGGACGCGTGATCAATATTTTGTAGTTTCATTGTTAAGCACATTTTTTGACTACCTTAAGAGCTGTTTTTATGGCACAAATCTAAGTAGGCATAAATTTTATTGGGATGATGATGTCCATATACTTTATAATGGAGTATTTATACCTATTAGGCTTAATTGGGTTAAGTGGACACATGGTTACTATCTTGTTTTATTTTTACCATTTTTTCAGATTAGTGGATGCCATTTACTAGTGCCTGTCTTCGTTTTCTTGCAAGGTCAAAATTCAAGGACGAATTTTCTTCAAGAAGAGGGGAATGATAGAATCCTAGGAAGCTCAAATCTATTCAAGGACAAGTATGAAGCTTTGGAATCTCAAAGAGGGCCTTTAACAAGATCTCAAGCTAAAAAATTGCAAAATAAGGTTATTGGACTTCATGAACGATCAAAGAAGTTGTTAATTGGGATGAAGAGCTTAAGAATAAAGGATATGATTTATCTAGGTGTTATAATTATTTTATGGCTCAAATTCATGTCCAATAAGAGGTGGAATAAATCCTAAGAACTTCCTTTGAAGAAGGTCCAAATCAGGCCCTGTTGGACCAATTTAGCACCAAAAATGTGGGGCATTTGCATCTATATCCGCTTTTTGTGTCACATTTTAACCTGTGTCCGCTTTGCAAAAAAAATTGCAAGCGTACCCGCTTTTTCACATAACTTCAGCACACGGGGCTGAAGTAGCAAAGACAATTACACAAAACTTCAGCATTTTAGTAGCCGGGCCTGAAGTTCAGCTCTAGAGCTGAAGTTTTTGTTTTGTAACTCACGAACTTCAGCTCTAGAGCTGAAGTTTGCCAGTTATAAAATAAAAACTTCAGCTCTAGAGCTGAATTTTTATTTTATAAGTTTTTGTTTAGTAACCGGAAAACTTCAGCCAGTTATAAAATAAAAACTTCACCTTTAGAGCTGAAGTTTTTGTTTAGTAACCTGGAAACTTCAGCTCTAGAGCTGAAGTTTTCCAGTTATAAAATAAAAACTTCAGCTCTAGAGCTGAAGTTTTTGTTTAATAACCCAGAAACTTCAGCTCTAGAGCTGAAGTTTTCAAGTTATAAAATAAAAACTTCAACTATAGAGCTGAAGTTTTCAAGTAATAAAATAAAAACTTCAGCTCTAGAGCTGAAGTTTGCTAGTTATAAAATAAAAACTTCAGCTAGAGCTGAAGTTTTTGTTTAGTAACCGGGAAACTTCAGCTCTAGAGCTGAAGTTTGCCAGTTGTAAAATAAAAACTTCAGCTCTAGAACTGGAGTTTTTGTTTAGTAACCCAGAAACTTCAGCTCTCTAGAGCTGAAGTTTTCCAGTTATAAAGGGAAGCTAAAGTTTTTTAAGAAGTGGGTATAGATGCAAACAAAAAGACAAAGCGGCTATAGGTTAAAAGGGGCGCCCAAATAGGGTGCCCCGTGCAATTTTTACCTAAAATGTGCCCAAATTTGCAGCCCATGAAGTCCTATACAAAGCCACGTTTCTATAGCATAAAAAGGACTTACTTGATGTCCAAGAATGGTACAATAGTCGTGCTACATGTTGAGTGCAAGTCGGTGTCAAGTTGCTTGCAAATTTCCTTCAAGATTTTTAAGATTTTCAAGATTTTCAAGATTCTATCCAAGATTGGTTTGGGGCTTATTTCCATATATTATTGGACTATATTTATTTATTTTTTAGTTAGTTTAGGTTATGTTTTCCTTTACTAAGATTTTTGGAATTACTTTCCAAGAATGACTTAATTTTTGCTTTCTAGTATTTTCCTTTTCCTAAGGTAGTTGGACTTGTTGTCCAAAATAATTTAAGACTTTATTTACTTATTTTTTAGGTAGATTTTCGTGACCCCTCTCTATATAAAGGGGTGCATTCTTTGTTTTTAAACTTAGATTATTCAGATTATTATCAATAAAAAATTGTGAGATTTTCTTGCACTCTTGTGTGTGGCTACTCTTGGATTTATTCTTCAACCTCCAAGACTCAACTTAAGGTGGTAAGATTAAACTCTTTCGAAATCTTAGATCACTTCTAGGTATTCAAGAAAGGTGATAAGTTTAGGCTTACTGTTGTTCTTGTTATTCTAAAGGGTCGGGTTTCACAATCTATCTCTTGTTTTTAATTCTCTACCAAATGCGATTAGTTCTTTATTAGCTAATTGTTGTTGTTAGGATTCAACTTCAAGAATAGACTTCTTGAATTCAAGAAACTATTTCTTGAATTCAATCTATCTTTAATTTTTCCGTCCTTTTTTGTTTATTTATTTCTTTTTAGCTTCCGCACGTTTCTTGATTTTCTTGTTTTTCTTTAGTAATTCTTGAATCCCCTATCGTGTTGTTATCAGTTATGCACAATAATATATTTATGCATGTTTGAATAAATACTACAACTTACCTCTACGGGAAGTTTTAGGGAAAGAGAGATCATGAACATTACTATGTGATTACAGAATATGTCATTGGTCGTGTACATGTGTTACGCCGAAAATATTTTGCCATGTCTTACAAAAAGTTATTAAAGGCAAAATTAAAGCAAGAAAAATTTTTGCTTATGATGATTTTGACCATGAAAATATGATAAGATAATTTTCTCCGTGGAGGAAAAAATCACCACTTGGATGGTGTTATAAAAGATCTTGTAGTGCAAAATTATTGAGAGCTCCAGAAGAGAGAATTTTTTACTACCCGAATAAATAAAATTATTCATGGCATTGGTGGTAGTAAGTCTCAAAAGAAACTTTTTGAGTTTCAAATATATTAGCCAAAGTGATTGGCATTTGAGACTGTAAATGAAAGGAAGATTTAATATCTTCATATTACTATAATCACTGGGTAAATATAAAATGTTACCCGATTTTTCTTTTATTTGTACTACACAAATATAAACATGATGATGGAATTGTATGTCATAGTAAATTAGATGTTTACTGAAACAAATATCAGTTGGCATGACCGGTTGGCCATCCCGGTTCAACTATGATGCGAAAAATGATCGAGAATTCACATTGGCATAAATTGAAGAATAAGGAGATTCTTTGAGAATTCTCATATATGACTTGTTCTCATAATAAATTGATTACTATACCAGCCAGAGTTGGGATTGTATTATCTGATTTTTGGAACGTATAAAAGGTGATATATATATGTGTGTGTGTGTGTGTGTCCAGTGACCTGCCATGTGGATTGTTTACTATTATATAATTTTAATAGATGCTTCTATTATATGGTCACATGTGCGTTGGTTATCAACTTGCAATTTGGCTTTTGTAAGGTTGTTTGCTCAAATTATTAGAGCATAATTCCAAAATATAAATTGTGATGATAATGTTGGTTTAAATCCAAGTTGGTTTAGTAGAAATTGTTTGCCTCCAATTATAGCTAAACCATTGGTTATGAGAACAAAACTCCAAATAGAAATTTTGTATGAAGTGTATTATTTAATATACAACATCACTTCTACGCATCTAGACAACAAGTTATGAGGGTCAGGAACCAAATATTTTCATCTAGAAATATTGATGTACTATATAATTTAGTTGTGCCACCACAATGCACAAAGATTGGTCCCCAAATAAGGTTGGGGATATGTATTTGTGATCCCAATATTAGGAGGAGAAAATGAGCAGCTGGAAAAAGTAATACATAGAATGAATTATTATGGGTAAACTTAGATCCTCGTACAAGAAAATATGAACTTGAAGTTCAAGTGATAATTTATTTGCAAAATATTGCCATGCGCATTTGCTAACCCAAACTAAATGTCATATTTCAGCTACGGATGCTCCAAATAGAATAAAGTCCATGATAGACATAGTCTATGGAACACATGAAGCGTAATAGACTAATCGGTTCGAAAGATAAAACTCCTTCAAGAAGGAGAGGAGCAAATGTTGAAGATGGTCATAATAAGGAGGCAAGTGCTATATAAGAGCACTAAGACCTCATGGGAGAGGCTCAGGTACCTGAAAATAATGAGGTATCGATAAGTTATGTCTTTATTGAGTGATGATGGAACCGATGTAAAATGATCGTCGACGATATTGTTGATATAATGTAGCGTTCAATATTATTAATATTGACGAGGATCTTGAGCTCAAATATGTCATGAAATTTGAACAGATAAATGATTGGCCAAATTAAAAATACGCAATGAAATTGACTTCCCCTGAAAAATGTGAAGTTGGACGGATAGTCCCCACACCTGAAAGTGAAATGAGAAATCAAGTCGATAGACATAAAGACAACTTGTGGCACAAAATTTTCGCAAATATCCTGGTATTAATTACTCTCTCTGTTCCAGTTTATGTGAACCTATTTCCTTTTTGGTCTGTTCCAAAAAGAATGAACCCTTTCTAAATATGGTAATAATTTAGCTTAAACTTACAACTCTACCCTTAATGAGAAGCTTTTATAACCACACAAATACTCTGGGTCCCATTTGGACTTGTTTAGAACCACAAATTCCAAAAGTCTTTATTCTTTTCTTAAACTCTGTGCCCAGTCAAACAAGTTCACATAAATTGGAACAGAGGGAGTATATGGAGACATGTTCTCCTGTGGGGAATGGAGTCATTTCAGATTTTGGTCTGACAATACATTTGATATGCATATAATGAAAATCCTTGAATGATTTAAATTGTTCTGAAGCATATTAAGGTTCTGAAAAAAATTTATTAAGTAAATCTTCGGCAAATTGTTATGTAGATTAGAGCGACCATGGCCTACATGATTTGTTTTGTGTCTAGTGCAACTGGTGCACTAATATATCTGGCTAGAACCATAAGTATAACAATACGCTAGCGAGATATAGTTTTATTCTTATGTGGAGATATTGGAATACAATTAGCGTTATATTTCAAAAGGAATACTTGATATAGATGTATTTATTTTAACAAATATTGCCAAGATTTTGTTGGTTATGCAAATGCATGCATTTTCCTGAAGTTCGTTCTTCAAACAATCTATTTGCATATGAGAGTACTTCCATATTAACATTTTACAATGCAGTTAATTGTTGATACTTATTCAAGTCATACCAAGATAAGCAACTAATAAAGCAAGGGGCTCAACACACAACCGACGTGTGACTTGACTTTGAAGAGAAGATTCCAATAATACTGAAAATAATGTTATTTGCTTATATCAATAGAAAGAAGGACTATCGAAGGAGACAAAAATAAAGCACATTCACCAAAGTTCTTCAACAAATTTGTTCAAGTGATAATTTGACAAACTTCTTCACAAGACATTGCGGATCTCAATATTAGAGTAGTTGTTATACAAGCTTGGAATTCGTCGTCTCCGAAGAATAAAGTGAAGCAAATACGCGATGTACTCCTTTTCCCTTAGCTAAGATTTTATCCTACTGGATTTTTTCTGGTAAGGTTTTTAATGAGGCGGTAAATAATGCGTATTACAAGATAGATGTACTCTTTTTCTTTCACTAAGATTTTTTTCCACAGAGTTTTTTCTAAGGTTTTAACGAGGCACATTATCTATAGACATCCAAAGGGGGAGTGTTATGAAATATTATATTTTGTAGTGGATATCTATAACTCCTAAAGAAGTTACTCCCACTACTCTTCTCCATTATGTAGATAACTCCCACTACTTCTCACCATTACAATTGTAACTCCCACACCTCCATAACCTCCCCATGATCTTCCTCCATGATCTCAAATATTTAATGTCATGTTTATGGCATTCTTTTGTATGCCTCTATGTAATCCTATAAATAGAGGATTTTAACACCATATTGTACATACTTGAATATATGGAAGAAATAAGAATCTCTTCTCTCGTGCTCCATACATTCTTGTTTATTTTCTTCTTTTATATTGTTACTTTGAGCTAATTTTCGTAACAACAAATGATTATAACATCGGTTACTTTTTCCATGTATTATCCATATGTAGAGATGCCTATTTTGTCCCTCTGTAAAAGAAAATTCTAAAAGGTGTTATACTTTAGCCTCATATTTATAGTTAGGTCTTAATGGCTATAATTGATCTTTCAAATGTATTTAAGTATCAAATTAGAAAGAAAGTTCAACAGACAAGTCGCGCCAGCTATCAAAGTCTCTTTCGAATACGTACTTCAAATATATCTTTACAGACAGCTATAAAATTGTCTGTCAAATATTCATCAATGTTTACTTGGTAAACTATTTTTACTATATTATTTTCTGAAAATCAAGCAGTTCTAAGATCCTAGAACTATATATATCCGTCTTATGTGCTTGTCTACAGTCGAGCGAAAAAGAAACGGCTGGAGATCATAACCACTGGAAATTATCCCCAAGAAGCAGTTTTGTCAACATTTCGAGATATCAACCAACCAGAAGGGCTATACAACATCTATTTGTATCTATATCTTACATCACAACTTCCAAAATCCAGTGTGCAAAGGTTTTGAAACGTTAAGTTGTTGATATCCTCGTTTGTCAATTTGACAGGACCACATTAGGTAATGCTTCCAGTTACTAGACTCAGTGACAAATTGAAAATATTTCATGGTAACTACAGAGCAGCAACATTTGATTTCCAAATTCGATCAGTACAAAGTTAACCACGGTTCTTCTTCGAATATGATTGCTCGGAAAGATACCTGCATCACATTTAAAATTTCAGGGTTAAGCAATAACATTAACAATACGGAAACATGAAGCTATTGCTGTCTTCTAATGATTGTTAACCCAATCCTGCTACGAGTAGTGACGAGTACACTTAAATTACTCACACCAAATTAGCAGTATAAAGATATAGTATTGCAAACCTTCAAATTACTCGCACCAAATTAGTAGTATAAAGATAACAGTATTGCAAACCTTCAAAACAATATAAACTTTCGTCTACCTTTGACCTCCACCTGAAAATCTTACATTGGTGTGTTTAAAGGTTCCTTCAAGTGAACACTTCTTTTTTCCTTTTCTACAATGGTAGTGTTTCTACCACAGATACCGGGTTACTTAGTCAAGTTTAGGTTAGGTAGATGGAAAGAAATCACCCTCTTTTATCTCTCTGCTAGCATGCAAGCGCATTCCTCATGCATTAGACTACACTGAAGGGGGTGATATGGATCCTTTTCCAACTTCAATCAGAAAAATTAGGTTTTGAAAGCAAATATTCTGCATGGTGTCATTCTGACACAGCTTGTTTCCAAGTGTTTTCGTTAAGTTACCACATTACTAAGCACCAGTTCTCACAGAAAGCAATACTGGAGAAAATCAGATCATTATTTGTCGCACTTACTTTCCAGTGTAAAGACCTGCAGAATACCATGCATTCAGCACTTCAGTTAGATCCGTCTCCAAGCCAGCAGCTTTCTCTGCAGTAACAGGGTTCATCTCTATTTGTTTTCCTGAAATCAGAAAAAGTTAAAAGAAAGCTTGTGAAGGAATAGGAGGACATTTGAGAGGTTGAAACTTCTCTCACATCGTATGGGACTTTTGTTGTTTTCTAAATTTCTGTAGCACATTTGAGATCCTCATTGTATTATATGATGCTGGTGCTCTTAGCAGTAATCATATTTTTGCCTCATCTCTATCTTATATATAGGGTGTTTTCCATTTTCTTTTGTGGTCATTAATAACCATTTTACTAACTCAAATAAAATAGAGTTTGTTGAATAGGTAGATGTCATGCTCATAATTCCTATGGAAATGATCAAGGTGATTTTCAAATTAAACAAGTGCAAAGTGTAAGCAAATAAGAGATCTATCACGCCAGCTAATTACAGCCCAAAACATCAAACTTCTGATTTATTTAAATAGCCCAGAACAGCAACCAAGCAAGCGAATAACTATAATTCTTTAAGACTTTTTCCCCTGAGCTGTTAGATAGAGCACATTTTCATTTATGTAATTATGTCTTCAACACACGGTAGTCACTTCCAAAGTAAAAAAAAGTAAAACCTAGAGCAAATGAAGCTTAATCAAACTTGTAAGGAGCTTGAATCCGATTCGTCATTTGATGTTGAGCTTAGTTTGAGCTTGAGGATGCAGCCTGCATTTTGATAGGCCAGCTACTATAAAAGCCAATCCAAATCTAAACATCTGAAGCTCAGCTTGGCCAGCTCATTTAGAACTCTATTCGTGACTGGCTTTAGATTTTGGATAGGTAAAGGCAGGCATGTGGAATAAGGAGGCTTTGGTTACTACTAATAAGGGGGCAAACCACATTAGTTGGAACTGGAAGATAGCATATATAACCATAGTAAAACAACTCAATAATATCTCCTCCCAAATAAATGTTGGCACAGCAATCTAATGTCATCTTTTGTCTAACTCACATTCTCACAATTTCTTTTGTTCTCTCCCAAAGCAAGTCATCAGCACGCAGGCCCAACTAAAAGGGTGAGGACAGGTGGTATTCAGTATAGCAGGACCTAACATCATTTGACTTAGTGTTGCACGATTGCCCTGCTACCTTCAGATACTGAGATATTGACTTCTACTTGAAGAAGATTTTTCATTGCAAACTTCCTAAAGCAAAAACTATTACTATGTAATAAACCACCAATCGAGTCAAAACTTGCTCCTACACCCCCTCTTTCCGCACCTATCTCTTCTTCTTGTTTGTATTCCAGTTCATCTCATTATGTTATAGAAAATGCAAGGATCTTCCAGTCACTACCACATCACACCCTAGACATAAAAAGAAACAGACATGCATTCAAGTATCTAGACAGCTACTCACCTTCATTTGCAAATGAATCCAGTGAAGCCGTGTTAGAAGCTTGCTTTAAAGAGGATAGTACTTTTTCTGCAGCTTCCTTTGCTATATTAACAAAATTAGAATTTTGAAGAGATGAGTTATTTTGTTGAACACCTTGTACGGAAGCATCACATGGTTTGTCATCCTGATTTCCACCCAAACAACAAGGTGATGCGGTGCATGGAGACACCCAACTTTGGCATCCATATGGGCAGTAGAAAGAAGATTCTGTTGGATGTGAACTCTGTGCTGCATAAGCTTGATGTTCTTGTGAAGTAGAAGCAGAATTTCGATAACTCCACATGCCAAACTGGTTAAGCTGCTGCAAAATGTTTTGCCTTTGATCCTCAAGTTTGTAATATGTATTGAGCAACTGGTTGTAATCTTCTACACTTTGTGAACAGATGCTCTCTATAGCCTTATCCTGGGTGTTTTGTGCATTCACTTGGCTTTCAGGGGGAACTGCCTCAGAAGAGGAATTTTCTTTTACTGATGGCAGGTAGCTTGCACCTCCCATTTCTATAGTGGTATCTGGTGCAACTTTGCTGTTATCATTTCCCTCCCCATTGCTTCATCCACACATGTAGGAATCAAAGAGAATGTCAGTCTCCGGACCATTAAAATTGCCATTTTCTTGATGTAACTTGAAAAGTCTTATCAAAAGAAGTAGCTCCGTATATTTATCCAGGTTGGCACAGGAAAGCAAACAAAAAGGAACAAAGAGGCTAGAGAGGCGAACGATAAAGTTAAACAATAAAGTAACAGATAGAGGAAGTTGCGGCATATGAAGCAACCTATTACAACAACAAATCATCAGAAAGATCGACACCTGAACTATAAGTCTACAAATCAATCCATGTAAGAACTTTAATCAGCAGAGTAAAAGGTACTTCATGTAGCTCTAAGTTGACATCCCAGCAAAAAGTATTAACTCCTAGCAGATATCTCAAGATGTATCAATTCTAAAATAATCACAAAAAAGGTTGAGTTAGAAAACAACAATTTTTTGAAATTGGCTAGATATGTCCAAGTCCTCGCAGCTGGTAGCATTTCCTTTATATTAATATTTTCACACTAAAAGAGCTCGGAGAAGAGATAAAAAGAAATATCACTAAATTTGAGTCATGAATACACCTTTTAAGCTCATCTAATATCACTCATTTGAAATCATGAATGCACCTTTTAAGAGTTAGGGCATCTCCAACCTTGCACCCATCCCCCATAATGGGGGTAATTTTTGGGGAAATTTTACTCCAACCCTCCCCCATTTTTGTCCCCAAAACGGGGGATGAATAGTGTTCCCTGAAATATGGGGTACACTATTCATCTCCCCCATTACTATTCATCACTAAATTATTATTATTTTATTATTTAATCTTTTATTTTATCTCTTTATATACATTTAATTATGTTTATGTAATATTTTTATAATATTAATATTATATCTTAACTTTGGTGTATAATTCTGATAAATTAATTTTCGTGCATCTATTATTTTTATGTAAAATTATAAGTTAATATTAGATGTTGCTAAAATTGAAAGGTGCGAATATAAAATATTAGATGTTGCTAAAATTGAAAAGTGGAGATTGAAAATATATTAAATGAAAATTCATTAAAATTGTCGTTATGTAATACTCCCTTTTCAATTTATGTGAACCTATTTCCTTTTTAGTCCGTGCCAAAAATAATGACCCTTTTTCTTATTTGGAAACAATTTACCTTTATGCAATGATTTATAGCCACACAAAATATGTGTGCCTCATTTTACATCAGAAGCTCAAAAGTCATCTCTGTTTTCTTAAACTCCGTGCCCAGTCAAATGGGTTCACATAAATTGAAACGAAGGGAGTATGTATTTAATTAATCTTCTATCGCAATGATTTCCCTTTTATTTAAATTATTAGTTAATATATAATAATTGCTTACAAATTATATTATTTAAAATTTTATGAAATTGTGGAAATTACAAATTAATAAAAATAAAAGATGGAATTTGTTTAATTGAAATTAAAGAATGAAATTGAAATGAAAGATAATAATATAATATAGAAGAGAGAGAAAAGTTTGGGGAAAAAAATGGGGGAATGGGTGGAGTAAGTTGTCCCCAAAATGGGGAAATCCTCATTTTGGGGACAAAAAATGGGGTAAAGGCTGGAGATGGCCTTAGAAAACAACAAGCTTTTCCAATTGGCTAGATATGTCCATAGCTGATAGCATTTCCTTTATAATAATTTTCAATCACTAAACCAGCTTGAAGAAGAAATAGAAAGAGATACTACTCAATTCGAATCATGAATGGACCTTTTAAGCTCATTGCCTCCGTCGTCAAGAGCTGCTAAATTCTCCTCTTTGCTGCTAAGTTTAGCTCCTTTACTATGCATAATCTGGAAATTAAAAGGAAAAAATCAAGAGAATTACGTAAAACTTTCTTAATAAGAAAAAAGGACTAAGAGATGAAAACAACAAGTAATCAAGTATCGTGTTTGCCTCTAGGCTCTGCGCAATAGCAGCTGGTTTAAATTTGACCTTTTCTTTGTGGAAAGGGTAGGGATGAGGATTAAATTGGAAAGATTGAGAGAAAAGCATGTTTTATGGAAGCTAGGATGTTAGGAGGATTCAAAAGATTATGGTCTAAGAAAAACAGTAAAAGTCAAAAGGATGATGATCATGAAGGAGAAGGAACTGAAGAAAGGGGAGCTCAGATACTTTATTCAACTGGAGTGTCCAGCATGCCAGAGATAAAACATACTAAAGTCGTGCTCAACAAGATTTTAACTAAGAATGACAGAATAGAAATTAGTAGACCAACTTTGCATGTGAAAAAAGCCTGCAAAACAGAAGATGCACCCAAGAAACTTTAACTTACGCCCAGATAAAGACAAAAGCACAGAACATAAGCACAGAACATCCTCAGCCGCAGGACATACATAGGACGAACTATAAACTTGATAGTTCTTTTATATATATATAATGGTGGTGTGAGCCAGCTTGCACGTGCATTCATTATTATAGAGGGTACCTGCTATCTCCCACCAAAACAGATATCAAGTAATTCGGCTCACCAATGCTTAGGCAAATACGGAAGAAATCACGCAAAGACTTTTGTATTTGTAAGGATTTGGACCTTGGTCTCCAAGTTTTTCTTCATCCACTTCATTGAAAGTTTCTTTTAAACGGGACAATTTGTCGGAGTAGGTTCCCTATTCCCTAAAATGTACTTTAAAGAACTATACCACTAAACACTGCTCTCTTGTAAATATATTGTAGGAATTACTTTCTCCACTTTGGCTATAGAAAGATGCACTTTTTCCCTCATCATCCCTCCTTTCTTCTTTTCCATACTCTCGGCACCACACAATTCTCTAGTGCTACTCCAACAACACAATATAACAGAAGCCGCATTGCTTCTATTTTTTTCTACTCCTCATATATCACCAGTGATCACTTGAGATAGACAATTTCAGAAACACAGGCAGCAAAAAGAGCACCATAAATCATCTCATTGACACAAAGTCAAATAAATATTAGCACGATTGAAGTTAGACATGACGGCCATGAAGGGTGCTCATGCAAATATCATTTTCTTGTATCCAACTTAATGCTTCCAATCACTTCAAAATATTCAACTGCATAGAAGTTTGTGCAAGACTAAAAGTCAACACCAAAAATTTGACAAAGCCCAACCTAAGATAAATTAACCACATCGCGAACATAAACCTAACCCAAAAAACCCTAGGAGATTTCTCCTCATCTGCCTATCACTTGGCACATGTTAGTTTTACTAGGTGAAATAGTTGAGGCGCACACAAGATTGCTCATGAACCAAATGGCATTCTTTTAAACCTCCTTCAGTATAATTCTCGTAACGAGAGAAAAGGAAATATTAGGCTTTTCAAAAATACTTGTGATAAGTGAAGTGAATCATATATAAACCATTTCGGCTTCATTTACCAAAGTTATAGCAATAAATTCTAATATGGTTATCAAGTAGAGAAAGGAGATGAATGATTAGATTAATAATACCTAAAAACAAGAGTAATGTGAACAGTTCAGGTTCAGAAAATTAAATTAAACTGCGTTAAAAGCAAAGATC
This sequence comes from Nicotiana glauca, assembly GCA_026770625.1. NCBI lineage: Eukaryota > Viridiplantae > Streptophyta > Magnoliopsida > Solanales > Solanaceae > Nicotiana > Nicotiana glauca. Next base: position 7,891 of record MU756630.1, on the reverse strand, counting down.
GAAAAAGAGGGTAGGGTGTGAAATTCATGGATAACCTTGTACTTGGAAACGGCATCGTTGAAGGCGTTGATGAGGGCAGAATCATCCCATAGATCTTCTCCTTTCCCCATTAAAGTTGCAGCAAAAGAGGGTTTAAACAAAGGGTTTAACTTTGTTCTAAGGCTGTGACCCCAACAAATTGGAATTGACTACAGTATGACCAAACCTGAGGCGGTGAGTTTTTTTTTTTAAATAATTAATTGATCGATACTTGTATTAGTAAAATATTTTTATTTTTTTTGGTTTCTTTCCGCCACAATCTTTGATAAGTATCAATAAAATATAGTATTTGATTGATCAGAATATTCAAACATGTTTCAATAATAATTGTGTTGTTTATCTTCTATATTATATTAAAAGGAGAATAGTGAAGCATAAGATTAAGCCAAGTGGAAAGTTAAAAAAAAATCACTTGATAATTTTAAGACAACATTAAAAATTTGAGTTATAAATAAAAATATAATTAATGGAAGTAGTAGTTCAATAAGAATTATTTTTTAATTATGATACAAATCTCTATTTAATTTAGTTAACATTTTTTTTGTATAATTATGGTAGGGACGAATTTTAATTAATTGATCAAGCTTTGTAACTGACCTTATTTTGGTATAATATACATTACTGTAGGTATCTTTAATTAAAATTCTATGTATAATTCAATTATGGTAGGTATCCTTTTTTTTTAGAAAGAATCAATTAAATTTTCATTTTGTATCTTACACATTAATTTTAAGTTGAAATAATAATTTCTTTGTTTGGTACAAACTTTGAATCTGACCTTATTTGGGTGCAATATATATTACTGTAGGTATCTTTAATTAATATTTTTTGTATAATTTAGTTATGGTAGGCATCCTTTTTGGAGAAAGAATTAATTAAATTTTTATTTTCTATAGTACACATTAATTTAAAGTTGGAATACAACTTTTTTTAGTACAAGCTTTGTATTTGGCTTTATTTGTGGATAATATACACTACTACAAGCATCTTTAATTAAATTTTATGTATAGTTCAGTTATGGTAAAATATATATAATGAGGTTATATTAGTGCAGACAATTCGGACAAATAAATATTTTATAGATAAATAATATTTCTTAAAATAATAGTAAAAATATTGTTGCAACAATTAGAGTTTTTACGATTAATATTTGAATTGAATATTGCTAGGTTAAGTTTGAAACTATAATATGATTTTTTAAAAATGTGGTCCAGTGGAGAAAATAGAAAAATAAGATATATTTGAATTTGAGATGGTACTTTTTTTAAATATGATAAAAAAATCATATTTAAGAATATGAGCAATAGAGTCAAAGTTACTATTGAAATAATTTTTATTTATTATATGTATTATATTAAAATGAATGTGATAAAAGTGGATATTAATTTCAAGTAAACTAATAAAAATCACATGAAAAGATTAATACTATTGAGTATTGAATATATAATAGCAAATAAGAAACAAACAGAGAAAAAAAATCAAAATTTCTATCATAAAGAACAAAGAAGAATAAAATATTTAAATTTGATATAAAAAAGTATTTTTTTAAATATGATAAAAAAATATCATGATGTGCATAAGGCCACATAACTGAAGTTTAATAGATTAAAAAAAAATTTAAAAATCAAAATATTAATAATTAGAGATAATGCGAGGTTATTTGTACTAAGAATTAGTTTTAAAATAAAATAAAGTAAATATATAATGATTAAAAGTATTATTAATAAATTTAAACAATTTCATAATTTTGAGTTTTAATTTAATATAAAATAAATATTTATTAAATTTATATAATAATATTAAAGGATATAAATAGATTATGATATCAAATAAAGAAGCATGTTAATGATAGCCACATAAGAAAATAAATATATTAGGTAGCTTAATAGCAATAATCAAAAATTTAAAAATATTTAGTATTAGAAATAGAAGAAAAAGATGATTTGAACTTGAGATTTAGATTAAATTATGGTGAAAACGCTCAAACTATAGATATGATTACAAAATTAAAGCTTTACTAGATAAAAAACCAAAAATTGGATAACAAATTAATACTAAGGAAATACAAAATAAATATTTCATGAAGGTAATTTTATGAACGAAAATTAAAGTCTAATTTGTATCTAATGTTAAAATATAAAGAAAATTTAATTACACGTGATACAAAAAATAATTATAAGAAAATTCAATAGATCTAACATATAATAATA
>MU756628.1:130492-145833 GCA_026770625.1 Nicotiana glauca | reverse complement strand
GATTTAGATCCAATAAAATTTAATATGATTGGAATAATTGTAATTTAAAATCCAATTAAATTTATATGCTTACAATTGTATACCAGCAATTTTTGTAAATAAACTGTATAAATAAACATAGATGTGTATACATTATGCCACTAATATATTATATATATATACCAATTATGCTAATTAATTATGCAATATTCCAGAATTATTCCAAAAATATACCAGCAATACTTTTCGAAATAAAATGTATATATGAACACATATACATTATTCCTTTAGTATACCATTCATATAACAAAATATTTCTAATTAAAATATGAAAATACCAGGACTATCATAAATATATTGGTATTTATACCATTTTGTATAATTAATCTTATTTAGAAAGAAAAGAGAAAGGATTTGGATGGGATATGGTAATGGAAGAAACGTGATTGCAGGTGAGAGATTTTGTTTGTTATACGTTTCTGCTATGGAAAGAAAATATTCCGTTGCCATACATGTAAATTTCCTTATGATGCTAGGATTATGTGATTTTGTTTGAAAACCTGCCTAGTTTTAAAACTTCCTCTTTTGATTTTGCATCAAGACCATGTCTAACTTAAAATGAATTTAAATTTTTTTTCTAAGAATAAGAATAAAATACAACTATTACTATTTTATGCTAGTTAAGTAAATAGTTCTAATGCGAAAATATTAAAATTACACATCGAGGTAACAAATAAAATTATTTTTGTGTTTTCAAGTTTATGTGTTTAAAATAAAAATAAAAAGTGAAAAATAGGCTAAATCCTATACGTGCTTATAGACTCCAAAATAGGTGTCCCTCTTGCAAATAAACACTCAAAATTAATATTTTTTTTTTAAAAAGAGAAGAAAATAAAACAGAATGAACTATCGAATAGTAATGAATACTCAAGTTCCCATAACTTGCTCAAAGCTTCAAAATATTCTCCGGAAGAGATACGCTCCAAAGAAAAAGCATGCAATGAACGATATACACATTAAAAATTAAAATCAAACAAAGGTGCACAAGTAGTAATTATCTATTTTTCATTCAATTTATGACAAAAACAAACACAAATGAAATTCATCTATTGGTTTGACTGTTATCGAGTTGGAATGAGCTCAGAAACAGAGAGAAAAACAAGTACTTAGTCATTTGATTTATCAAATCATGCTTCCAAATTATAAACCCTAGATAAACTGCAGATGGTACACATACATTATACTGACTAAGCGAATACATGTAGAAAACAATGAAATTGAGATGAAACAGGTAGGGTTCAAAAGAAAGAGAAACAAACCTTTGAGTACGAATAACACTGCTTGTGATGAGCGCTTGAGCAATGAGTTCTAGAGGTAGCGGGGTGAGAAGACGCTTATATAGTTCCACCTTGGCTTCCGTTTGGGCTTGTTGAACAGATCAGATGTTGGGCTAAGCCCATTAATTGGGTTGGATTTGGTAAGCCATTAGTTTCATCGGCCCAGTACCAATTTTTCTAAATATAAGGGGTTTTGGCAATAAAAATTTAGGGCGCCCCCTTTTAACCTGTAGCCACTTTATCTTTCTTTTTGAACCCGTACCCACTTTTTAAAAAACTTCGGCTTCCCTTTCTCCTCCTCTTCTTCTTCAATACCACAGTTCTTGCTCTTCACTGTAGTTAGTGTTTGAGATAAGCCTTTACAAATAGAATATGAGATTGGAACTTGCTAGTTTCATGTTTTGCGGTAACTGAAGAAGATAGATTTTCTGGATTTAGCTTTGCACGATATGTAATCGCCAGATTTTCGTTGACCATTCTAACAAATTTTAACGGGAAATAATATATAGCTACTTAAACATGATATTTCAAGACTATCCGCCAAAAATTGCTAGATATTTCCATGTAATTCCTTTGATGAATGTACAAGAAACAAAGACAAAAACTTCAGCTCTAAAGCTGAAGTTTCCTAGTTACAACATAGAAACTTTAGCTCTAGAGTTGAAGTTTTTATTTTATAACTGGCAAACTTCAGCTGTAGAGCTGAAGTTTTCCGGTTACAAAGACAAAAACTTCAGCTCTAGAGATGAAGTTTTTCAGTACAAAAGAAAAACTTCAGCTGGAAAACTGCTTAAGTTTTTATTTTATAACTGGAAAACTTAAGCGCTGGAGCTTAAGTTTTTATTTTATAACTGGAAAACTTAAGCTCTAGAACTTAAGTTTTTCGGTTACAAAGACAAAAACTTCAGCTGAAGTTTTCCAGTACAAAAGAAAAACTTCAGCCCCGTGGGCTGAAGTTATGTGAAAAAGCGGGTACGCTTGCAATTTTTTTTACAGCGGGCACAAGTTAAAATGTGACACAAAAAACGGGTATAGATGCAAATGCCCTATTTTGGCATGGTATAGCACCATACTCATATAATTGGCAGAAAATAACCCTCGTTATAGATATTGGCGTCAAATAGCCAATAAATGTATATCGCAATAATAATATGTATATCGCAACTTTTTTTTCTTCTTTGTCGATACGAACATGTATATTAAACTTTTATTTTTATTTTTTATATATAATTAATATTATTCTTTGTATATCAATAATATAAAACTATATATATAATTATTGTTGCATTTATATGTATATCACAATAAAAATATTATATTATTTGTATATCACAGTGTATCACACATCGGACATATGTATAACTAAATAAATAACATTAGTTTATTTTTCTTCTTTGTGTACATCAAAAATTAATTTTCTTTGTATACTAAAGTATTATTTACTCCCACAATTATATTTATTATTTTATATTTTAGAACTTGCTTAAACATGCTATATCAAAATTTTATTTTTCTTTTTTGATCAATAATTAATAATTATATTATTTGTATATCAGAGTGTATAACATAATAACAATGTGTATATAAAAAAATTTATTAAAATTTTATTTTCCTTCTTTGTATAGAACATTTAAGATTGAAAACTCTAGTTTAAGACGATTCCACATATGTATCCCTATTGTAAACCATGTATATCTCTATGTACATCGGTGATATCTCATGTATATTATGTGTACCTATGTATATCCATAAAAATTTGTGTTATATATACGATATACAATGTGATATACACGGGCGTCCATGAAAAAATTATGTTGTATACCGATATACAAAGTGATATACACATACATCCTTAATAACTTGTGTGTGATATACACTGATGCACACGATATACAACGTGATATACACATGTCGCATTTGGATTTTTGGGTCTGCTTTTTTGCCTGAAACTAGTCTAAATCACTTCTAATCTTGCTCAAATTTTGTATATAGCCTCGTTTAGATATTTTTCAACCAATTTCAATCACACCCACTCATTCAATCTAACCAAAAAAAAGGAAGAGAGAAGAAAAAACAAAGTTGAAATATATTTTTCTCTCTTAGTTTTTGCTAATCTTGCTCAAATTTTGTATATAATCTCGTTTAGATATTTTCAATCAATTTAAATCACACCCACTCATTCAATCCAACAAAAAAAATGAGAGAAGAAAAACAAAGTTGAATATATTATTTCTCTCTTAGTTTTTGCTTCTGATTTTCTTTGATGTGAGATCAACCTTATCTTTTCATCCCGTTGATTTTTTTTTGCATAATTTGCAAGAATTTTTGCTAAACTATGAGAGCAAAAGAGAAGAGATAAAAGAATAAATATAAGAAGAGAAAGCGGGAGGGAAGTCAAAAGAATCGTGTAGTTTTTCTTTAGAGATAATATAAAAGAGAGTATGTTTTTTTGGATTTGGCTATATAATTTGGGGCTATCTTTGCCAAACCTAATATAAGTCTAAAGAATTGCCAATTCCTATTATGGGTTATTATAGAATGCCAATTTTTCTAAATATGATTGAATCTTTCTTTACAATACTACATCGTATTGATGCCTATGATAGAAATGACATAAGGTAGACACTCTAAAGGGATGTAGTAATTAGCTAATGTGTCCTAAATTTTAATTTCTCAGTTTACTTTTTTGGGACACAAATATCCTAAATTTTGCTGAAATTAAGATTTTTAGTTTAAATTTTCAGGAGAAAATAAGTACTTGCTAATCCCTAAATAGCAACCCCAAGAATGATTATTTATGCATTTCCCCTACTTGTAGGATTGTCACTATATTTCTAAATCGACAATAAATTCTTGATTAATTAACTTAAATAGTCGTCCATCCGAACAAATAGTCTGCTATATGAACAATAGTTTTTTTTTTTTTGGTCAAAGTAAAAAATTGTATTCAACCAAAATTGTATATTTACATCCACTAGTTCCATTTGGACTCAAGAACTAGTCATCTCTATCTTTATCTATCTAAGAGTGTTAACTTTTGCATTTACATTCATAAGCTATCTACTCTTAGCTAGGATAACTATTCAATCTATCTAGTATCTTCTTCCATTTACTATAACTCTGACCTCTAATGTGCAGTTCGAGGCTGATTTCTTTAATTCTCTGTTGACTCTCCATTCTTTCATTTTGAAATCTTCTAGCATTCATTTCACTCCATACATGGTAAACTGTTGCAGCAAACAACCATGCTAGTACCTGGACTTTAGCTCTGCTTCCTCTGCACCTCTTTGCCATCCAGCATACCTCCTCATTCTATGTTTTAGGAATTTTGTTTTCATTCATCCACTTCAATAAGGAAATCAAGATATCTCTTGCATATTTACATTCAAAGAACAGATGAGCTAGTGATTCTGTAGTTCCCTTGGAGCGTAAAACACAATCCTTTAGAACATTTATTCCTCATTTCTCTAGTCTGTCCACAGTTGCAAGCCTTTGTCTTATGGCTAACCATAGAATGAATTGTTGTCTAGGAATCTGCCTTGCCTCCATGGTAAGATTTTTCCAGTTAACTTTCTGATATTATGGTTGAAAGGATAAATAAGCTGTCTTGATGCTAAACTTATCACCCATGCTACATTTTCCCAGTTCCACCTTATAGTTCCTGTTGCCAAACCAATTTCTTGCATCAAATATTTTCCTCACAAGCCAGCAAGCTTCTGTAGGTGTTTTCATGGACTCTATCTCCTTGTTCTTTATGTAATAGCCATGTATCCATTGCATCTATGGTGATTCCTTCCTTGTAGATACTGCCGATAAGAGCTTGCATATGGTTGTTCTATTTCACAAAGTATAGTCTATCAACTTTAGACCCCCTGCTGACATTGGCATACACAATGATTCCCAAGAGACCAAAGTTTTCCTTGATATTTCACAGCTTCCAGTTCATAGAAAGGTTCAACATATACTTGTGATGAGTTTAATAACCTTCTTGGGTAAGACAAAAATATGAGCCCAGTACGTTTGTATCTCAAAGAGAACAGTTTTGACCAGTTGTACCCTTCCACTATAAGACAGAAATTTAGTAGCCCAGCATCTAATTCTTGATATCATCTTCTCCACAACTGGCATGCATTGTTGTACAGTGATCTTCTTGGAAGAAAGTGGAAGCCTCAGGTATTTGAATGGCAGTTCTCCTAGTGCAAACTGCATCTCATTCAAAATCTTCTACTTCAGTTCCTGAGAAATTCCAGCAATGTACAAAGAACTCTTGTCCAAGTTTGCTTTTAGTCTAAGACACATCAGAAAAATGATTGAAAGCTTGGACATTAGTTGGATTGAAACTCTATAAGTCCTGCAGCACATGAGTAAATCATCGGCAAAGCATATGTGTACCAGCTTCATCTTACTGCATCTAGGGTAGTAATTGAAGTCCGGATTATGTTGTAATTATTTGAGGGGTCTGTTGAGGTACTCCATAATCATCACAAACAGGTACGGGGACATGGGATCACCCTGTCTCAATCCCTTTATTGCCACAAACTTTGGAGTAGTCCCTCTATTTATCAATATAACATGGCTTACAATAGTCACACATTCCATAATCCACCCAACAAATTTCCCAGGAAACCCAAACTCTAAGAGAATAGTTCTAAGGAAGTCACATTCAACTGAGTCATAAGCCTTTCTGATGTCAACTTTTACTATGCACCTAGGAGAAACTCCCTTCTGCGTATAACCTTTCACTAGCTCATGTGCAATGATTACATTCTCTAGAATACTCCTTCCTACTATAAATGCTAACTGTGAATGCCCTACAATTGTGTTTGCTACTAGTTTAAGTCAGTCAGTAAGAATTCTTGCTATCAACTTAATATAAAGTTGTACATCAAGCTATAGGTCTGTACTCCTTCACATATGTGGGGTTAGCTACCATTGGTACTGTCGATGCCCCCATTTTCTCGTGAATTGGGTTTATGACATTTGGGCGGATAACTATTTTCCTTTTGGGAATTGGGTTTAAATTGGAGAGTCGCCACCTAATGATTAAGTGCATCAGGACACTAAGAAGAATTTTGATTTAGAAAACCAGAGATTGGGTAATGGCTTGAAATTATCTCGAGGGGAAGGTGTTAGGCACCCCTCAAGATCAACTAGTGTGGTTCCCGGTCATGCTATAATTGTGAGTTTAAGTGCAAACAACAAGTAGACTAGCAAGAATTACAAATACGGGGTAGTTTTCACATAATGGTTGCGAGCAATTGAAATTAAGTTAAAGAAGCTGAAGTTTGGGGAGAAAGCAGTTTTGAAGTTCTGAAAATAAACAAGTAAAGGGAAGGGGTTTTCACATAATTTCTGCAAGCAATTAAAGTAAAAGAAGTTAAAGAAGCTGAAAATTGAGCAATTTTTTTAAAATCTGAAATTAAACAAGTAAAAAGGGAGGGGGTCCTAGGTTTATAAATAATATGAATCACCCCACACAACACCCGATAATCGTTTATACACGTGGTGTTATCGCGTGGTCATAATATCCATATCTACCATTTCCCACCCTGTTAAGGTATTAAACTCGGATTGATCTCATTTTCCTATTGCATGCTACTACCCGTCCCAAATCCTATCAGCCCCGGAGGTATTTGGGACTACTAATCCTAAAGGGAGGGAGATTTGGCTTTTGTAGTTTAAAAGGATAAAATTATAAGGAGACAATCAAAACATGTAGAGCAGATATGGGGAAACACATAACAATTAAAGGCTCAAACAGGACTCCTCAACTTAAAGATAGATCATTTAGCATATCTTGCACGTACTAGTTATGGTCTTAATTAAACTTAAAGGAAATGGGAGGCAGATTGATTTATTACATATTTTAGATAAGAAACCCGAATCAGACCTGCCTGCTGGTTGGAATTTAACGAAGTCTGATTCCATTAACTAATTCACCTTATGGCTTGCCTAGGCGAAACCTATAGGCATGATATCTAATAATGCAGGAGCGTTCTAGTTTTTAAAGAAGAAGACTTGTTGGTTATACAAAAGCATAAGCTCTGTAGATATTAAGCAATGTTATTTGTTAATTTTAGACTTAGGCAAAATAGACGATTCAAATTTAGTTGATAGCTCCTATAGGCATGCTTTCTAGGTGCAAATGATTTAAAACGTTTACAGTCGAAATAAAAGTATAGAAGTCCTATAGGCATGGTGTCTAGAATGTTGTTTGTTATTCAAACATATAAATACGTTTGCCTAGTGATAGATGCATATGCAGAATTCAGGAAGTCCTATAGCCATGTCATCTATGTGGTATGCAGAAATATAGAAAACCTGCATACATGGTTTCTATGTGTAACGCAGGAAGCTATAGACATGATTTTATAAATGCAGAAGTGTAGAAATCTATAGACATGGTTTCTATATGAGAATGTAGAACCTATAAACAGGATTTCTATATGAAGTGCATAACCTATAAATATGTTTTCTAGATAATACTGAAGTGCAGAAACTTATAAGCGCATTTTCTATACGAAAATGCAGAACTTATGGACATGGTTTCTATATGAAATATGTAACCTATAAACGTGATTTCTATATGAAAAATGCAGAACTAAAAGCAGGACATGATTGCTGAAACGTATTAAATTCCTATGAACATGATATCTACCTCTTTCATGCATAATGCACCCTCCCCTTTTTCACTAAAACCCCCAATAGTTATTACAAGATTATTACAACCCAGAATTGAATAAGAAAAAGAAGTAAAATTACATAAAAAAAACTAAAAATTTCCAACCAAGGAGAGCCTGATTCAGTCTCCTGTCTAAAGCATGAAGTAAACCAACTCCAAAGATCGAATTTCCAAAGCCTTTCTCATTTTTAGGTGTGTCAGAGTTCCCAAGAGCCTCATGGACTCCGGACAGTGCTTACACCCAAATTCATTACAGGATTGAATTATAGTGCAGTGTGGAAGGGCCAGCCCTCCAATGTCCAAGTTCAGAGGGAACTCAAGGTCCCAAAGCAAGGCTCATAGGAGGGGGAAGAACTTAGAAGCTAGAAGAGAGTGTGAGTGCAATAGAGGGGATTCTGGGGAAAGACCAGACATGCTGGTGGTCATACCCAACAATTGGAGGTGCTGGCACACCCCAACCAGCCTGTTAGCCATATTGTTTGGGAGTTAGGACCCCTTAAAGGATCAAGTCCAGACATGAGCAACAATTTGGATGTTGCCATGTTCTGAACTTTAACTCAAACACATAGAGGGGAATATGGGTACAATGATTCACAACAGAAACAAGTGCAAAGAGAACAATATACATATTTAATACTAAGCATAGATAGCAAAGTAGACAGGATCGTGGAAGCTGCAAAATAAATATATTGGGATGAGGCTAAAAACTAAACTAGAACATACCAGTTTCAGGGAAACAAAAGAAGAAAGCAGTAGTCTTGTGAAGCTAAAGTGCAAACAAATAGTCAGAATGCTATGATCAGAGAACTATGATACTTGAGTAGTGTAGAAGTGTTGAATGGTAGTATGTGATTGAAAGATGGTCGTATTAACTGTGTATAATGTGTTAAAGAAGGTCATGTATTTATAGTGTAGAAAGCAAGCAGAAATAGGTAAGAAAATAGTTTGGAAATCAATCTCACAAGGTTTCCCTTTAATTAAGGGATTCTGATTTCAAACGGGTAAAATAATTAAGGAAAGAGACCAATTAAAACTCTTTTCAAAGCAGTACAAGAGGGGTAAATGCATATAGGTATATTTAAGGAAAAGTCTTGACAACACACGGTTTGTGCAAATAAGGAAAGGAAATCAATTAAACAGCCAGTAAATACCAAGGTTTGAATTTGGTATGGATGAATCCAGTCAGAAAAGGTGGAGAAGGGTTTTACTTAAAGAAAAATCAGTAACAATCAATTAAACCTAAAGAAAAGGATTCTGAATCAATCATAAGTTGGAAAACCTTTTCGAAAGAGAGAATTCATCACACATATAAAACATACAACCATACTCAAGCACGAAGAACTGTCATACCAATCAGTAGAAGAGTCTAGCATAGAAAAAGTTCCGAGTTGTAAACACAGAAGTTCAACTTAGCTCATAGACTCAGAATGAGTCTTAAAGAGTCGAGGGTTCCAAAATAGAACCCTAGTCCAAACACAAGATCAATCTCATCAGAACCCCCAAATTATAGGGTTTCCAACTCGAATTAGATACAGAGTCAAGGAGACAAATAATTGAAATAGGCTTAGAGGTCTCTTTCAGAGACTTATGAGAAAACAAGCAAGTTTGAAACAACAAAGTGAAGGAACTAATTTGCAACATAGTGGGGGTAGAAAGAACGTGTTTAAGAAAACCTGGGATTTAAAAAAGTTCAGAAGAGAAAAGAGATAGTATAACACTTAAGAAACAGTAGACGAAACATGTTTAAAGAGAACTCAAACAAGGTCCAGTAAAAAGGCAAGCAAAGAACTTAAGAACTCACTAGGAGATATATACAGTATGAGAACACAAAATACCAAAAAAGTATATCAACAAAACATATAGGAAAAACACAGTAGAACGAACATGTAAGCATGGTGTAGACACAACATAAAGATAAGGCACAGAAGAACATATATAATAGAAAAATATAAGAAAGCAGTAGAAACACGTGGGTGACAAATATACACAAAAAAGAGGAAAAGAATAGTCAGAGAAAACATTTTGAGTTTTTCAGAAACCCTAAATTGGAGAGAAGTAATTTTTGAAAGAAAAATTGGAGAAAATATTTTATAACTCAAGTAGAGAACAGATATAGAACCGATCTAAGAAGACAAACAGAAAAAACCTCGGATATCTAGGGTTTCAGAGGAACCCTAAAGCGAGAAAGGCTTGGAAAAGGTCTGATCTAAGTCGGATGAGTCAGAACCAGGCTCGAAATGCTTTGGATATGCCGGAGCAAAGCCGGAGAAACCATAGAACCTTGAATCGGAGAAGATCTGAACAGACAACCTTGAGGTCAGACCTCAAAACTTCAAACACAAACATTCAAGAGCAGAGGGAGGTGAGTGTAGGCCATTCATGGCCTGAGAGTCCATGGATTTCGGTGAGATTGCGGTTAAAAATGGTAGAAGGCGATTAGGGTTTCAAGAATCTTCGAGAGAGTTTGAGAGAGGAGAGTATTTAGGGGCGGCTGAGAGAAAAGAATGAGGGGATTAGGGTAGTCATTTAGGTTTAATTATGGAAGGGTGGATAGGAGCCCTTGATCTTAGAGATCAACGGTCCAGATCAAAAGGGGTTGTGTCGGGTAATTAAAACGGGTTGATGGTATGGGATTGGGCTGGTCTGGTTGGGATTAAAATTGGGTTAGTTAGGGGGGTCAATGTGGGTATAATCGAAATGAAATGAGGCCAATTTTTTAAACGAAATGAGGCCAATATTTAAATAACCATTTTCCTCTTTTTATTTTATAAAAATAGTAAACTTGATTTTGAAAGAAAATTGAATATACTGAATCAGTTAATAATATGTAAATATTAATTTTAAAATATTGAAACCAATTTTATAATTATAAAATGTTATTAATTCTCAAAATAGGCTAAAATTGTAATTATATGCAATTTGACTTTAAAATACCTAAAAAATGTATAAAAATTGCTCTACCTATATTTTGATATAAATATGAGAATAAAATAAGTTATTCACCAAGATGATAATTTTGGAAATAATTATTGGTTTTTATACTGCTAAAATGGATAATAAATTGATTTAAAAACTCTTTTTAAAAATTAGAAAAGATACTAAAATACTTAGGCATACTTATATATGCATATATATAGTATTTGAAAGTATTTTGCATATAAAAAATAGACAGAAAAAAATTGGGTATCAACAGGTACTAGAGTGAGAGTGGTACAATTTGCTTCCTTTAACTTTTTCCCCGATACAAAAAACTGGATAACAGCCTTACTCACATCCTCTCCTATAACATACCAATATTCATAGAAGAATTCTGCATTAAACCCATCCACCCCCGGGGCCTTATCATTTGATAACTCTCTTAATGCCTGTAAAACATCATCTTTTGTGACTGGTTGAATCAGTAGCAATTGTTGGTCTCTACGTAAACAAGGGTCATCTTTAGCAACGTGAGTATCTACACAAGGTAGTTCTTGTGCTTTGTTTCCCATCAAACCTTGATAAAACTCTATGAATTCATGCTGCACCTGCTTTGGGTTAGTTAACTGCACTCCATGTTCATTACGTATAGTAGCAATATTATTCCTGGCATGTCTTGCTTTGAGTTGAGCATAAAAAAAACTTAGAATTTGAATCTTCCTGTTTGATCCATACAGCTCTAGACTTTTGTCTAATGACTCTTTCTTGGACAGTAGCCCATTTCTCCAGCTCCAGTAGTATTTCTTTCTCCTTTGTGATAAATTATGTACTATACAAATCAGTTGCCAATGCATCTTGTGTTTCTTTAAGTTTTGCCTGCAGAGCCTCCAATTTTTGATCTAACTTGTTCATCTCTTGATTCATCTATTTAACAACTTTTCTACTTGTTTCAATTTCCTGCACACTCCATACATAGCATAGCCATCAACTTGGGTCTTCCATATGGACTCTACCCATTTGACTGATTGTTGCTTCAGCAAAATATTTAGCAATCTGAATGGTTTTGGCAGCTTATGTCTAACAATAGTAGTAGTTAACAGTATAAGGGAGTGATATGAGCAACCAAGATTTAAGTAATGTTCTTCTATACTGGTATAAAAACTAAACCATTGAGCATTGCCAAATGCCCAATCAATTAAACTGTAAATTCTGTCTCCGGGATCCCTTTTATTACACCAGGAATATTGCCATCCCTTTCTTTGACGCTGCCCTAGTCCCACTTCATCTATACAGTCCTGAAAGTCCTTTGTTTCAATCTGCTGGACTGGTGCTCCATTAATCCTATCCACAACAGATAATATAGTATTAAAATCCCCAGGATGATCCAACGGTCTAGCATCATATGGTTAATTGCTTTTAACTGCCTCCAAATTTCTTTTCTCCCTTCAATAGTGTTATAACCATAAACAAATGTGGCATAGCATTCAAATAAAAATCCTTTATCCTTCACTTTGCAATGGATAGTTTGAGGCCCTGAACTTTGTATATCAACCTCCACCAAATGTGGTAAATGTGGTTTCCAGCATACCCAAATTCTACCATTTTGACAGCTTGTATAATCACTATAAATCTGCCAGTCTGACCTTACTTTCTTTTTTATTTTCTTTGCTCTTCTAGCCTTCACCTTTATTTCTAGGCAGCCCAATAGAGCCGTTTTATTGGTAAGCAGAAAGGATTTGAACTCCTTCTGCTTATAGAGCTTGTTCAGCCCTCTAATATTCCATGATCCAAAGATCATTGGGGCTGTTTAGTCAGATTAGTTCTCCTTACCATATTACTAGTGGTAACCTCTGTATGAATTCTCAATGCACTGAACTGATTTCTTCTTAGCATCAACTTCAATTCAGCAATCTTTTGGTTTTCAACTGTTATAGCTGGCATTATTTCCTTTCCCCTGTCTACTTATTGGTTCTATTATTGTCCATCCTCTTTGGTTAATTACTCATTCTGCTCATTGTTAGTAGTCTGTTCTGTCTGTTGTTCCTTATTATGATCTTCATCCACAGTAACAGTCTTGGCTATCCACTCCTTTTTCTTTTGTTTCTTTCTAATGTTCTGTCAAGGCTCATTATGTTCTGCTGGCTTTGTGCAATCTCCTGTGTTATGCCCAACTTTCAAACAGTCTTGACAGTATATTGGCTTCCACTCATACTCAATATTCTGTGAGTATTGTTTTCCATCAGGAAACTCAAGAGAATTCGACTCTGGTAGAGGTTGGGATATGTCCATTTCTATCAGTATTCTAGCATACTCAATCCTTTGCTCTTGAGCTGTTAATTTGTCTGTGCAAATAGGCTTCCCCATACAACTAGCTATTCTCTCCAAATTACCAAACTGGATTGGTAGATTCGGGAATATCACCCACAATGGAACAATCTGGGTGGGTTCCTTATTCATTTGGAACGCTGGATCCCATCACTTTAGGATAAATGGTGTATAGTTGAATGTATAAGGCTCTTGCTGAAGAATTGCTTCCTTATACTCCTCATTATCAAATTTAAAAAAGAAATACCCATTGTTTTGGAGGAAAACCTAGGGTGTACTAACAAAATTCCATACTTCATAAACAAATTTGAGCATTTCTTTGAAAGTAGGATTTCCACCAATTACATACACATTAAATCTAGACTCCATTTCTGGTTTTGCTCAGCTATTTACTGGTGGTTTAGCTTAATTATTTTAATTCCATCATTCATCACCGGTGGGTAATAATTTAGCTTGAGCCCCATATTTTGCTTTCTATTACCTTTGACGACTTCAGCCATCGTATGTTTAATTCCACTGGATGTTATAGAAAATGTCAGTTTTCTCGCTGCATTCATAGCTCCTGCATCAATTTCCGGCGGGGTCTCTGCAATTTCCAATAGAGGTCCTGCTTGTAAAACTGTAGGAGCACTCCCCATTCCTGGAAGCCAGTGACCAAATTGAATCGGTGCTAAGATATGGGAAATACCGACACTGGTGCTATTTGCCTAGTTTCCAGTACCGTCTCTCTTGGAGAAACCGGCACCGGAGCTGATTGCTTCTTCTTACTCGTCATCTCCCATTGGGTGCAGTTAGTAAACCCTAACGTAACATGCACCTTCTACCAATCTTGATTGATGTATGTACGTTACATGCCAACAAAGTCCATATAGGAGAACACACTATTTGTTGTTAAGATAACAATAAACTACATAGTATTGCATTCTGTTAATAATATATGCACGCATGATAAAAAGAAGTAGAAATAAAACAACAAACTAGAACTCGTATAATTTTGGTGTGCTACAAAAGAACAGGAGAAATCACGGTAAATGAAGCAGAAAATTTTATCGCACAATGATTAATACGAGAAGGAGCATAGAAACATATAACAAATAAAAAAGAATAAGAAAAAAAAGGAGTTAAATTAATGAGGGATAATTTAGAAAATATAAATATACGGTAAGGATATTTCTTGTATTGAAAAAAATTAATTTTTTGCTTTTGCTTCTCGGAAGAATCTAGAATTTATAGCGTCTTCTCAAAAGTAAAAAAAAAAATGCTTCTGCTGCTGCTCAAAAATACTTCTTCGTCTTGATCGAACACTTCAGAAAATTAAAAAAATACTTTTGACCTACCAAAAGTTTAGCTAAACACACTTAGTGTATACATATATGTATATGGCTAGGGGTTATTTATATTTTTGACCAAGCGACTAAATAAGTAACTTTCGCTAAATTCTTCAATATCTAATATGATCTAGTCACTTTACTCAAATGGTCACTCAACTATCCCAAATTATTTTCTAAAGTCACTTTACTTTCGTATGTAACAACAATGTCACTGAACTATGCCTTGCACTTAGAAGGTTACTCAACTAGATTTTCCAAATTTTGGGTTACCAAATACCTATTTTACCCTCTAAATTATAAATATTTATCTTATTTTTATTTTTTTAAAACTTTTTAATATTATGAGTTTTCCTTTTTTATTTATATTATGGACTTACCTATAGAATAAATAAATATTATTTATATATTAAAAATAAAAAAGTATTTAAGCATATATAATGATGGAATAAAAAAATAATGAGCATAGTAAAAAATTAATTATAATAATTTTTTAGTAATAATAATTTTAATATTAACAACAAAAATTCAAAAATTTA
This sequence comes from Nicotiana glauca, assembly GCA_026770625.1. Lineage (NCBI taxonomy): Eukaryota > Viridiplantae > Streptophyta > Magnoliopsida > Solanales > Solanaceae > Nicotiana > Nicotiana glauca. Next base: position 130,727 of record MU756628.1, on the reverse strand, counting down.
TTTACACAATTCAGAAAGAAAGAAAATAAAGGTCGTAAATATATATTCCATGTACGTAATATAAAAATAATTATTTAAATAAAAGTATTTTTATAATATACATTATATATTCTTGAAAATTATGCTCGATTATATTATTATGTTTCAATGAACTTTCCGACGATACAAAGTTATGTCACCGGAAAGCAGGGGAACTATCTGTATTGGGTAAAATATGTTGTGTTAAGTCGTATAT
>MU756628.1:108241-129109 GCA_026770625.1 Nicotiana glauca | reverse complement strand
ATATATATATATATAAAATTGAGCATAATTTTCAAGAATTATAATGTATAATATAAAAATATATTTATTTAAATAATTATTTTTATATTACGTACATGGAATATCTATTTTACAACCTTTATTTTATTTTATTCTGAATTGTGTAAATAAATTTTTAAATAGTAGTTGTTAATACTAAAATTATTATTACTAACAAATTATTATAATTAATTTTTTTACTGTGCTCATTATTTTGTTATTGCAGCTTTATATATACTTAATGTCACGACCCGGATTTCGCACCATCAGAATCGTGATGGCGCATACTCGTGGTAGCTAGGCAAGCCAACTTAACTACCTTTTCCATTCTAAACAATTATTTTTAACAGTTTATAGTATCAATATAGAACATTAAATCTAATAAGAACAATAGCTGAAGTCTGTCTGATAAATACTAATCAAAATGCGGAACAATCAATTATAGCCTCTACCCAAGATTTGGTATCACATTACTCACGAACTACTAAAGAAATACTAAATACAATGGTCCGAAAGAAATATATAAGCTGTCTGTCTCGAAAATAACGAGGCAACAGTCTAAAAGAAAACATAAAGAAGAGACGCCAGGCCTGCGGACGCCTGCAAGGCTACCTCTGTCTCGTAGAATATGAAAACTTGCTCCCGCACTAATGCTGCTGCTGCTCCTCAAAACCTGGACCTGTGCAAAAATGCACAGAAGTGTAGCATCAGTACAACCGACCCCATGTGCTGGTAAGTGTCTAGCCTAACCCTGACGAAGTAGTGACGAGGCTAGACTGGATACCACATAAACCTGTGCAGTTATAAATATACAACGGAATATCGAATACAAGGATATTAACAGCATGGGAGGGGAAACATGCTATGGGGAGATACAATATCAACAGTAATCCCAAGTAACAAACTAGAACAACTTAGACTCACAATGAACAAGGAATCAATACTCAATACAAATACATGGTATCAATAACTGTTGCGGCGTGCAACCCGCTCCACAAATATCGTTGTTATGGCGCGCAACCCGCTCCACAAATATCACTGTTGCGGCGTGTAACCCGACCCATAAATACCACTGTTGCGGCGTGCAACCCGACCCATACCATTTATCAGGTATCACTGTTGCGGCGCGCAACCCGACCCTCATATATCATTGTTACGGTGCGTAACCCGATCCTCAATATTATTGTTGCGGTGTGCAACCCGCTCCTCAATATCATTTTTGTGATTGATTTCCCGAACAACAATCACAATTAAGAGACATAAAAATAAGCAAATATTTGACAAACATCCCGGCAAGGGAAAGAATCCAACAAGTTCAACCAAACGTCTCGGTAAGGGAATAATTAACAACGCTTTCTTACTTTTCCTCATCTCATAATTTACTCTTCTATTTTGAGCCAACGCTCCAATTAATCAAATCAATTCGTATGCCTTCAATATTCGTATCACAATTTGAGCCAATGCTCCCAAGAATCAATTAATCATTTTACCGTTCATATGTTATTCACAACATTTAGAAATCCTCCAATAAACAGGGAGTTCACAGCCAAGTCATGATAATCACATTATAAGGACTCATGGTCATGCTAGTCACCAATGTATAGATACTCGTCACCATGCCTATACATCGTACTCGATCACATAGCAATTAGCAACAAGACTCAACTCCTATTCCCTCAAGCTAGGGTTAAACCAAACACTTACCTCAAAGTCTTGAAATCCACTTAATCCTCAATTATAGCTTTACCTCGCTGTTCCACCTCCAATACAGTGATATCTAGGCATAATCAATTTAATAATATCAATAAAGACTCAATGACAACGTCCCGTAGCCTAGATATGAATTTTCTAGCATTATTCCAAAAATCTCAAAAGTAGACACCGGGCCCACATGGTCCAAACTCGAGGCTCGGACCAAAACCCAATCACCCATAACCCCACGAGTCCAAATATATAATTTGTTTTAAGATTCGACCCCAAATTGAGGTTGAATCACCCAAAATTCTCAAAACCCTAACTCTACCCAAAACCCATAATTTCTACTTTGATTTCATGACTTAGGGCTAGGATTTCAGTAATTAATGAAGGAAATTGAAGGAAACAAGTTGAACAATGCTTACCCAAGAAGTTTTGATGAAAGGGAGCTTCAATGGACGCCTAAGTGCTTGAAGAAGAAAGGGGTTCGTGTATTTTTATTAAAATCCCGAGCTATTGTTCTGTTTTTAACTTAAAAATTCGCTGGGCAAAATTGCCCTTCGCGTTCGCTGGAAAGGGATCGCGTTCGCGAAGGGTAGACTGGGCAATGCATCGCGTTCGCGATGGGAAGGCTGCGAACGCGAAGAGGAAAAAGCTCGGGGGTCCAAGGGCTGTTATACGCGAACGCTGTAGGGGAATCGCGAACGCGGTGAAGGGGGGGTTGTAACTACGCGAACGCGGGTAGACCCACGCGAACGCGTTGAGTAGACTGGTTAACTTACGCGTTCGCGAGATGAAGGATGCGAACGCGAAAAAGGAACCTCTGGGGGCCTTGAACTTGGCTTATGCGATCGCGATAGGGATGTCGCGAACACGAAGGAGGGGAACATCAAAGCACTGCGAACGCGAGCCTGTGGCTGCGTTCGCGAAGAACAATTGTCTGTGAAAAAATGCAGCAAAAACCTGATCCTTTCCTAAGTGTAAAAACACCCCGAAACACCTCCAATTCACTCCCGAGCCCTCGGGGCTCCTAACCAATCACACACACTAACTCAATAACATCCTACGAACTTACTCGAGCGATCAAATCACCAAAATAACATTAAAATCATTGAATCAAGCCTCAAAGTCATCATTTTCATTTCAAACTTCATAAACTTCCAACCTTAGATATTTAGGTCCGAAACATATCAAACGACGTCCGATTTCGACCAAACTCCACAGAAAGTGCTTAAACAATATATAAGACTTGTACCGGACGTCGGAACCAAAATACGAGCCCGATACCACAGTCTTTTAATTAATTTTCATTTCCATTTTCTTTAACAATTTCAGAAAAATAATTTAACAGAAAAATTCTTTTACTTGGGTTCTAGACCTCGGATTTTGACTCCGGGCACATGCGCGAGTCCCATATTTTTCTACGGACCTTCCGGGACTGTTCAATCTCGGGTTCGGGTCCGTTTACAAAAAATATTAACCAAAGTCAACTGTAATCATATTAATATCAAAATTCTTCAAAATTTTCACAGAATTCACATATTTCAACATAAAAGTTTTTCGGCTATTCGCCCGGACTGCGCATGCAAATCGAGGCAAGTAAAAAAGAGGTTTTCAAGGCCTCAGAAGCACGGAACGAGTGAGGAAACAGGTGATGACCCTTTGGGTCGTCACACTTAAATACTTTTTATTTTTTAATATATAAATAATATTTATTTATTCTATAGGTAAGTCCATAATATAAATTAAAAAGGAAAAGTCATAATATTAGAAAGTTTAAAAAAATAAAAGAAGATAAATATTTATAATTTAGAGGGTAAAATAGGTATTGACAATTCAAAATTTGGAAAATATTGTTGAGTGACCTTCTGAGTACAATAGGCATAGTTCAGTGACTTTATTTTTACAAACGGAAGAAAAGTGACTTTAAAAGATAATTTGGGATAGTTGAATGACCAGACGTATTCTTTTTTCTTCGACGCCAAATCATGCATACAACTGTCTTCCCTTATATCTTTTGAAGTTCCACGGACATAATTCATTAAAAGTTGTGCTTTTTCAAAAAATATTAAGCTTCTCAATGAAATAATCACATGTATTTAACATTGTATGTTATGAAAATGGGCCACAATGCACAACCTTGTTAAGGCCTCATTTGTTTTTTTAAAAAAAAAATTAAAACGTATGAATCTAAATACACATCTAAATATCAAGATTTGTATTAAGATTAATACATCTGAATTTGAATATACATCTGAATATATTTAGATGTGTATTAAGAACTAAATACTAAATAATTAAGAATGTTTGATTTTTAACATCTGAATGTATAAAATTTACTTTATTTAAAAATTAATAAATGTAAAATTCAAATAAAATACTATCTAATCTAATATTCTATCAATAAAATATATAATTTTTTTTAAAAATATGATAGTTATTGTGGTGATGGCTAACGGGTGAATGCCGACTAGATGCGGTGGTTGGTGGTAGTTTTGGTTGATGATGGTGGTTCATGCTGGTAGCTAGTAGTGATTGGTAGTGGTGACAATTATGATTGAGGATGGTGGTGGTGGGTGGTGATAGTTAATAATTACATGTAGTGGTAGTTGTGACCGAGGAAGGTGGTGGGTGGGTGGTGGTAGATTATAATGATAAGCAGTACCGATTGTGGTTGTTCATGGTGATGGGGCGATCAGTTATGATAGTTGAGGTGGATGAGAATGATGGTGGTCGGAGTGGTGGGGATATGGGTGGTGATCGATAATGGTGGCGGCTATGATTGAGGATGATGGTGGCGTGGTGGTGGTGGTGGTTGAGTATGGTTGTGGCGGCGACATGGTGGTAGTTAATAATGGTAGGCGGTGTCAGCAGTTAATAATGAATATGTGATAGCATCTTCATGAAATTAAGTCTTTGTTATAGATCTTAATCATACAGATCTATTCATACCCATTAAGTGGTTGTGAAGTAAAAAAAAAAAACACACTTAATGATTATGATCTGAATAATTAAGATTCAGATTTTAAAAACAAACGCACTTAATATATGAGATTTGAATGATTATGATTAAAACTTCCATTAAGTACAAACAAATGAGGCCTAAGTAAAGTTAAAATAACCTTACTAAACCTATGGCTGAAGGTTAATTAGTCTCCGGCCTAATTACCATGTTATGTCACAGCACAAAACAGATTTATATATACCATGTTAGCGCACAAAAAGATTTGCTCTTAGTGAGAACTTAACTTTCTTATACGTGCATTACTCGTTATTTTCATTGTAATATTTTAACTTCATGATCAAAGTTTTGTATTATAGAGTTGTACTTCTGTTATCTCAGTAAAGGTGGTGGAGGGAGAGGTCACTGGTTAGTTTGCAGCTTTTGAAAAATTATATCTATATCTATATATATTATTATAAAAACATGAATACAATGTCGGTTTACCAAAATAACCTTAGAATATCTATTTCATATTGGATAAAATTGTAATAACAAAACTTTTGCCTAATATCTAGACTTTGAGTTCAACTAAGATTTCAATTTAACGTTTGTAGCGGATACCACTAAAAGAAACTTAGTTTAAATAGCATTGCGACTGGGTTGATTACAATCTGTATTTACTTCCACATGTGGTATTCCTTCGAATAAGGAAAATCGTAAGGTAACCATTTTTTCTAAAACTAATACTTATGTTTCCAAAGTAAATTGTAAAATGAATATGAATCATGAATGAGTTGGCGAAAAACCTAGGAAACATAGTTGAACAAAACTAATATTTTAATACATTCTTGAACGTATCATATAGTTTATATTACTCTCTATATAAACTATTACTCATTTCGTCATTTTTTTTTATGTTAAAACCAAATAATTAAATCTTTTAATTAATTATTTAGCAAGAGAATCCACTTTAATTATTTTTTTAATTTATCATATGAGTATATTTCTTATTCAAGTTAAAAATAATCTTAAAGTACATACATTTTTTCCATAAAAAGAGTGTTAGAACACAAACTAAAAAAGGTTAGTACAATATTAAGAATCAAATGGCCGTACAATTGTCTGTTGAAGCATAATCAAAGCTAAATCTTAAACAAGAACAAGCTTTCAAGACTATATTATAAAGAGTCGACTTTGTTATAGCGGGATTATCTTTTGTAGATGCCTCCGACGGAATCGAAATAATATTTCTATGGCATGCATTACTTGCAAATATCAATCAAGTGGGCATAATACTATTAGCAATAATAAAAAATGGTGTACCAAAAACGATTTTATTATGAGGTCACTTACTTTAGATTTAATATACTTCTTCAAACAATTGAAATAACCATCACAAATATATCAAAGTAGAGTAATGTTGCTAAATTTATAAGAAAAGCAAAATTGATAATATGGGATGAAGCACTTATGGCTAAGTGTCAAAAGATCGAAACAATTACCCGGAGTTCTAGAGATATGTTGAATATCAATGAACCGTTTGGTGAAAAATTAATGAATTGGAAGGTGATTTTTGTCAAGTACTAATAGTTCCAAAATCGACGAAAGCAAAGACTGTAAAAACTAGCTTGTCAGATTAGACTTATGGTTTCAAATGAAAAAAATTCAACTGACAAGAAATATAAAGTAAGAACATATCCATTATTCGATGACTTCTTGCTTTGTGTCGGAAATGAAGAAGAGCATCTAATAAAAGATGATTTCGTAATAATGGCGCATTTAAAAAGGGAATATTTCTATCATTGTATTAAAACATAATTTGTGAAAATTACATGATAGAAATTTAAAAGGTATCTTAGCCAACATAAATAAATGTATTGATCAACTAAATAAAAGGTTGATTGCGAAATTTTATGGTAAAAATAAAATATTTTTCTGTTTTTGACTCAGCAGAAGATGATAACAACAATTACTACCAAGAAGAATACTTAAGTACTTTAATACCAAATGACCTTCTACCACACATGTTTGTTGTCAAGTTTATTAATTCTTACATATGTTAGTGTCACTATATATATAATATAATAAGTTAAAATTGATCTTGCATTGCATATATATTGATTTTGAAAAAAATATATGCCCATCATGCTACTGAAAAACTTAGATCTGCCAAATAGCTTATGTAATGGCACATAGATAGTATATAGAAGTTTTGACAATAACGTAATACATGGAAAATTATGATACTGGTCAATATACTTCTAAGTATATTTTTATCCTCGAATTCAACTTTCATCATCCGAAACTAAAGAATATCCTTTTAAATTTGTGTGAAAATAATTTTAGGTATCTTTATATTTTAGAATTATGATAAATAAAACACAAGGACAAATATATTAAATATTAGACAATATTTATTGCAATGTATTTTCTTGCACGAACAACTATATGTTGCACTTTCAAGAGGAATATCAATATTGACAACAAGAGTTCTGGTTATGGTAGAACAACCAAAACATTAGAAGGAAACATACATAAAAAAATATCATCTACAAAGAAGTGTACAGTAAGATACATAGTCATCTAACTAACGTGACTAATTGACCATTTGTGTAAGTTCTTATGATGTCCTTTCATTTTGAAATCACGTATCATGCTAATTTAATAATATTTTCTAGATTTTATATGATTTAAGTGTTTAAACCATCATGTGCCATTATTAACGTGCAACGCACGTTCATAGATACTAGTACTAATAAAAAAGGAAATTGAAACATTTAAAGGGGGCTTACGTCTCATAAAGGGTGTTTAGCTAAGCTTATAAGCTGGTCAAACTGGTTTATAAGTACTTTTTGACTTATCTACGCGTTTGGTAAAATTAAAAGTGCTTATAAGTTAAATGCTTATAAGCCGAAAATAAGCCAAAAGCCATAAGTTGGTCTCCCCCATCTTATCAAATTTCAGCTTATAAGCACTTTAGGTTTGACCAAAATATTTACTATTCTATCCCTAAAATACTTCTTTTTAAAACAAAACTCTTTGTATACCCAATTTTTTAGCTGCTTATTATTAATTTCGGCACTTTTATCCAAACACGTAACTGCTTATTTTTTAAATCAACTTCAACACTTAAAAGTGCCTTTCGCACATAGGCTTATCGACTACTCTAAATCAGCTAACCCAAACGAGCTCATACATTGAAAGTGGCTTATGCAATAAGAACAAATTAAAATTGTTAAATTCAAGGAAGAAAAAGTCACTGTCCTTGTATACCATAAGACTTTCCGTAGATAAAATGTTGATTTGACTTCAAAAACTATACGAATTGTTTGTCTTGAATCATAGACTCCTTCTTAACCTCATAGTTATCGCTCACTGGCATTTCATTTTATGAAAACAAAGGATTCACTAAGAAACATTCATTAAACACAAGAAGAAAAATACATGGAGTACAAGACACAAAATTGTTTTTAAAGGCATGGGCAGATTCATAGGCAATATTATGGGGCACGTGAACTCATATTTTTTATAGTAAAATTCGATATTTTATGTATATATTTTTGAAAATTGATATAATATTAACTATTGGCTTTCATGCTTCAAGAAAGTTAAATGGTTCACTTGGTTGAAGGTTGAGTTATTTACCAAAAGCATTAGCTAGGGATCAATTCTCACTTAAAATATTTTTTTTTCCTTTTTCTTAATAGTGCAGCCATGCACTAAAAATCCTAGATCCGTCTCTATTTAGAGGGATGTGCATTTTAAGATATGTATCCTTTCTTTTTTGAAATATTTACGGCACCTTTTTTTTTTTAAAAAATTTCTAGGTGGAGTGAGCTCATGAATCGTGATCAGTATATAGCAAAGGACGAGAAAGTAGTAGAGGAAAACTTTTTTGCTACATTAATAGGAACCTTGCACTGAAGTAATATAACATGGCAACTGATAATCAGCTTAATGTATGTATATTTTGATATATATTACCTCGCATTTTGCTCATATTTCGATGATTTGAGATGTTTAATATGATAATTTTTGCTAAATTATGGTATTTCTATATGTAGGAATCATTCAGATGCCATTTGGGACGAAAGGGCGCGAATTGGAGTGAAATCAGAGCAAAAAGGCAAAAAGTTGATTTAGAGGGCCACAACCAGCGTGGGGTGCTGGCTGTGGCGCAGTTTCCAGTACTCAAATATTTTGAGCGCCAGGGCCAGGGCCCCACGCTGCCCTGGACGCTCGGGTCGCTAAAGTGTCCTATTCTGACTTGGACTCGGTTATTTTCACTCCAAGACGCCTCCAATTGATATAAAAGCCATCCTAAAACCTATTTTGGGGGGAGAGCGTGATTTTGGAGAGAAAACAAAGGAGCAAAACACTTGGGAGCACGGATTTGAGCAATTCTTCCATCACTTTTCTAGTACTCATTGATTTTATATTTGAAAATATTATTTTTGATGATTGTATGAACATGAGTGGCTAAGAACCCTATTGTTCTAGGGTCATGGGTGAAACATGAATGTTGTTGTTTGAAGTTTAATTTGACGAAGTTGATTTTATCATATTGGGTTGTTTATTTAATTCTATTTTTAGTTATTTTGATGAGTAGCTAACAGTGAAATACTACCTACGAATCTAGAGTTGAACTCGAAAGTAGAAACTCTAGATTGCATATAGAATTAAATAAAGCAAATTCTTGAACCTGGGCATCAGAGAACGGATTCGCAATTAGGATAAACATATACCTAATTGTCTTGCTTGGTTGAAATACAAGAATTGTAAATGCATTCTTATTAATCTTAATTCCATAGACATATAGGCATTAATTTAACTTGAATAAGCGAGTAAGGACTCGACAAATTCTTATGAGTAATATAAACCCCGTCAATCAACAATCTAGATAAATCAATTAGTCATTTTAAGCCAAGAACACAATATGATTGTTAGCTAACCCGTGACCCTGGAATATTCTCTCCTACTGATTGTTATTCAAAATTGCTATTTGTTTTGGTTGATGTCTAGTTAATTCATTGCTTGATAATTTTTTAGTTAGTAAATTAGTCACTTCCATATTTTGTGATAAATCTCTTGAATTGATAATTTAATTAAGTTTAAATCAGTCAAAAGTTAGTCATAAGTCTTCGTGGGAACGATACTCTACTCACTACTTTGTTACTCGATGATCGCGTGCACTTGCGTGAGTGTTTTTGGTTGCAACAAGTTTTTGGCGCCATTATCGGGGATTTAGAAATTATCTACTCGACTGAATTGAGATTTTATTATTTATTTATTCAAGTTTTAATTTTCAATTTACCTTGTTTGTGTTAACGCATGCTCTTCTCTTGAATGTGGAGGAGTAGAAGCGCAAACAAGCTCCTTCCTCTTGATCCTGAAATTGAACGTACACTTCACAGAGTGAGGAGGGAAGTCGAAGCTAGAACTAGAATAGAAGGAGAGTTGGACATCATATTTCAACCACAACCAATGGAGATGGCAGGTAATGTAGAGCGTGCGGTTATTGAAGCCGCAAGGCCCAATCTTGCTAATATGACTCAGGGTATTGTGAAGCCTGAGATCACAGGCATTTTGAACTCAAACAATATATGGTACAACTGATTCAGTCCACAGGGCAATATGTGGGTCTATCTCATGAAGACCCGCAGAGGCACATTCAGAATTTTTTGGAAATTACGGACACTTACAATTATCCGAACGTTTCCAAAGACAATATTAGGCTGACACTTTTCCCCTTTTCACTGCTTGGGGAAGCTAAGGAATGGTTGCAAAAGGAGCCCGCGAACTCAATCCACACTTGGGATGATCTAGCAAGGAAATTCTTAATAAAGTTTTTTCCCACTAAGAAGACAAAGTCATTGAGGAGTCAGATTATTGAGTTCGAATAACGGGATGGCGAGACACTTCGTCAAGCATGGGAAAGATATAAAAAGCTACTCAGAGACTGCCCATATCATTGTCAGACAGATGAGGTATTGGGTCACACTTTTGTTGATGGGCTAGATGATACATCAAAGATGAATCATAATTCAGCTTGTGGGGGTAGTTGCATGGCTAGACCGTATAGTGAAATCCAACTCTTGCTAAATAACTTCACCGCTAATGATCATAATTGGAAAGGAGATGGGGATTCACGAAGGGAAGTTAAACAGAAAGCAACTGGGTTGATTGAGCTTGATGACTTCTCAGCCATGAGAGCTGACATAGAAAAATTGGCAAATCAGATGAATAGAATGACAATGCAACAAACACAACCGATGCAACATGTACAACAAATGTCTATTTGCTGCGAACTATGTGGCGACAATCATATGATTGACATGTGCCCCACGAATCCTGAATTCATATACTTTGTGGGGCAACATAGCAGAGGTCCAACAAATCAGCATGCACAAATGGGAACACTTACAATCCAAATTGGAAGAATCATCCTAACTTCTCATGGGGTGGAAATCAGCCGAATCAGAATCATTATACACCCCAAGGAAATTTCAATCAACCTCAGAAGCCACCCCAACAAATGGAAGAGAGTACGAATGACTTGCTAAAGAAGTTGTTGCTGGCAATCAATAGCTCAGGACCGTTTTTTGAAATCTTGAGAGGAAAATAGGGCAGTTAGCAACAAATCAAAATACTAGACCTGCAGGTGCTCTCCCTAGTGATACAGAGAAGAACCCTCAAGTTAATGCAGTTACACTCAGAAACGGGAGAGAACTAGAGGACGTGCCAAAGAAGAAAAAAGATAAGCCTACACCTGAGGGGGAGTTGATTCCTAAAGCGACACACGAATCAAAGAAAAATGATGCAACTTCAGAGCCAGTAGAGGCTGCAAGGCCACCACCACCTTCCTCCCAGAGATTGCATAAAAAGAATGATGATCGCATGTTCAGCAAATTTCTCTCTATGTTGAGCCAGATTCAGTTAAATATTCACTGGTGGATGTACTTTGTGAAATTCCAAAGTATGCTAAGTACATAAAATATATAGTGGCTCACAAGAGAAGATTGACTGAATTTGAGACAGTTGCACTTACTGAGGAGTGCACTTCAAGCGTCCAAAACAAGCTCCCTCAAAAGCTTAAGGATCCTGGCAGCTTCACCATCCCTGTGCGAATTGGAAATATTGATATGGGTCGTGCTCTTTGAGATTTGGGGGTGAGCATAAATCTTATGCCCTTATCCTTGTTCAAGCAATTGGGTCTGGGAGCTCCAAAACCAACTACTGTGATGTTGCAGTTGGCTGATAGGTCCATAGCACACCCTGATGGAGTGATTGAAGATGTATTGCTACAAATTGGGAAGTTCATATTCCCTCCGAACTTCATTATACTAGATTATGATGCTGATGAACTGGTTCCAATCATATTGGGACGACCTCTCTTGGCTACTGGTGATGCAATTATTAAAGTGAGAGAGGGAAAAATAATTTTGAGGGTGGATGACGAGGAAGCAGTATTTAATGTCTATAAAGCAATCCAACTTCCCAGCCACTATGAGGAGCTCTCGATGATATCTGTTGTGGAGGTGGACGAGCAACTTCCTGACACAAATGTATATCTAGACGATTCTCTAGAGAAAGCACTTATGTTGTTCGATAGCTTGGATATTGATGAGGAGGCTGAGGAGATGATGCATATCCTAGATGCATCATGTGCTTACATGCAGGGGATACACCCCTTTGAGCCCATAAATAAGCCAAGTGGACATCCTCCAAAGCCGTCAATTGAGGAAGCTCCAAAATTGGAGCTCAAACCCCTGCCTCCTCACCTTCAACATGCTTATTTGGGTAGTTTTGACACTTTACCTATTATTGTTTCTTCTGACTTGTCTAAATTACAGGAAGAAAAGATGTTGAGAATTCTACGTGAGTACAAGCGAGCAATTGGGTGGACAATGTCTGACATTCGAGGTATTAGTCCAGCTTTCTGCATGCATAAAATCCTCATGGAGGACGGACACAAGCCAAGTGTGGAGCAACAACGTCGACTAAATCCAATCATGAAAGAGGTGGTAGGAAAAGAAGTGATTAAGTGGCTTGATGCAGGTATTGTATTTCCAATCTCTGATAGCAAATGGGTAAGCCCCGTCTAATGTGTACCTAAGAAAGGGGGGATGACTGTAGTGTTTAATGAAAATAATGACTTGATTCCCACAAGAACTGTCACCGGGTGGAGAATTTGTATAGATTATAGAAAATTAAACAATGCCACCCGCAAGGACCACTTTCCCCTCCCCTTTATTGACCAGATGCTTGATCGATTAGCTGGCCAGAAATACTACTATTTCTTAGATGGTTATTCGGGGTATAATCAGATTTCTATAGCCCTAGAGGACCAAGAGAAAACCACATTTACGTGTCCCTATAGCATGTATGCATTCAAGAGAATGCCATTTGGTCTCTGTAATGCACCTGCGACTTTTCAAAGGTGCTTGATGGATATTTTTACTGACATGGTTAAAAGATTTGTGGAAATGTTCATGGATGATTTTTCTGTATTTGGATGTTCTTTTGATAATTGCTTTATGAATCTTGATAAAGTGCTTTCTATGTGTGAAGAAACGAACTTGGTACTAAACTGGGAAAAGTGTCATTTCATGGTACGTGAAGGTATAGTCCTGGGGAACAAAGTATCCAAAAGCGGTTTGCAGGTGGACAAAGCGAAAGTGGAGGCGATTGAAAAATTTCCCCCACCGATATCTGTCAAAGGCATTCGCAGTTTCTTGGGCCATGCAGGTTTTTATCGTCGTTTCATTAAAGATTTTTCGAAAATTTCTTCTCCCTTGTGCAGACTGCTTGAGAAAGATGTCTCCTTCAAATTTGATGATGCCTGTCTGAAAACATTTGAGGAGACGAAGGGAAGGTTAGTGACTGCACCAATTATCATCGCTCCGGATTGGGAGCAGCCATTTGAGTTGATGTGCGATACGAGTGATATAGCTATTGGAGCTGTTTTGGGGAAAAGGAGAAATAAAATCTTCCACTCCATCTACTATGTGAGCAAAATTCTGAATCTAGCCCAGATGAACTACACAGTTACTAAAAAAGAGTTCTTTGCAGTGGTATGGGCATTTGACAAGTTCAGATCCTATCTAGTTGGGATCAAAGTCATCGTCTACACACATGGGCGGATCTGCTGTGTAAAAAATGGTTCAAGTGAACCCGTGGTGTTTGGATTAAAGTACATATATGATGTACATAATTTAAAAAATATACATATATATATTTGAAGGAACGCATGGTCAAAAGAGGTGAAGTGGTGCACTGGTCTTGGCCCTTATTTCTGGTACCCAAGGCCAAGGGATCGAATCCTTGGCAATTTTTCATTTAACTTTTTTTTTTCTTTCTATTTCTACTGACAATTCTTTAATTAATCACTAAAGGTCAAAAGCAATACCAATTCCTACCTTTTTTGTTATTATTCTTTAATCACTAAAGGTGTAAAGCAATACCAATTCCATGTTCTCTGGTTCCCCCATCGGCCATCCCCAAATATAATATTCCCTAAACTAATCCTAATTCATCCCAAAAGTCAAAAAACATGAAAGTTGAAACCCTAGTAGGCTAATTCCTTGTTCTTGTCTCTTACGTTGATAAAAGGAACAAAATTGTTAGATTCAAAGAATTGAGAAGATTTTCCTCATTTCCTGGTAAGTGGTAAAGTTTTACTCCGTTTATTTACAAATTTTAAAAAAAATTCCTTGGTTCTTTTGTTTCAATCTGTTACGGTAAATGGCAATTTCCCATTGATTGATTAACTTGATTTGTTTTGCCCTCTGTTGTCTTAGACTCTTAGTTAGCATCTGTAGTTAATGAAGCATTTTTTTTTGTTTGAAGAAGTATTTTTTTATATTTTGTTTTAACAAAGGTCTTTTAATATGAAAATTTTAGGATTATATTTTGATATAGTTGTACAATAAAAATCAAGTTAGGAGCTGGGCAGATACATCTATTTGATCTCAAAGATAAAAGTATCACATACTGCGAAAGTATTGGTAAGTTTTCATTTTAAATATGGGCTGGGTCGGATAATTTATCCATTTTTTATTATCCGTTTTCGACCCGAACCATATCTGCCCGCCCTGCCCGTATGCCACTCCTAGGTGCACCCATCCTCCCGGAATCCTAGATCCTCCTCTGTCTACACAGATCATTCAACTATCATATACTTGTTTGAAAAGAAAGACGCCAAGCCGAGGCTGATTCGTTGGGTCCTCCTCTTGCAAGAGTTTGACTTAGAGATCCGATATCGAAAAGGGACAGAGAATCAAGTGGCTGATCACTTGTCCAGATTAGAAATTTGGAGCCATGTAGCTGAAAGAGGGCCAATCAAAGAAATATTTCCCGATGAGCAGTTATTAGCAACTAACTCAAGTGAAGCCCCGTGGTATGCAGATTATGTGAGTTTTATTGCAAGTGGGGTGATACCACCAGAATTGACACCCGATAATAGAAGAAGTTTCCTACATGATGTTAGGCTCTACATGTGGGATGAGCCATTCTTATATAGGCTATACACAGATCAATTGGTGCGAAGATGTGTTCCTGAGGAAGAGATGAATGCAATATTGCATGACTGTCATGCTTTGCCATACGAAGGTCATCACGGTGGGGACATAACCGCCCAGAAATTTCTACAATCAGGTTTCTATTGGCCAAAATTATTTAAGGATGCACATGCCTTTGTTAAAAAGTGTGACAGATTCCAAAGAACCGGAATAATCACGAAGAAGCCCGAGATGCCTCTGCAAAATATTTTGGCAGTGGAGCTTTTTGATGTTTGGGGGATTGATTTCATAGGACCGTTCCCATACTCTAATGGTCACAGGTACATCTTGGTGGCGGTCGACTATGTTTCTAAGTGGGTGGAGGCCATTACTCTTCCCACTAATGATGCAAAGGTTGTGGTAAGCTTTGTAAAAAAGCACGTCTTCACACGCTTTAGGACTCCAAAAGTGTTGATAAGCGACAGAGGAACTCACTTCTGCAACAAATTACTGAATAATGTTCTATCAAAGTATGGAGTTAAGCACAAGGTTTCCACTGCCTATCACCCCCAAACGAGTGGTCAAGTGGAAGTTTCAAACAGAGAGGTAAAGTAGATTCTGGAGAAAACAGTAAGTGGAAATAGAAAGGACTGGGCCGGGAAGCTAGACGACACATTATGGGCATATCAAATTGCATACAAGACTCCCATAGGTACTTGTCCGTATAAATTAGTTTATGGGAAGGCATGTCACTTGCTCGTCGATCTTGAACACAAAGCCTATTGGGCAATTAAAAAGCTGAATATGGATATGGACTTAGCTGGTGAGAAGAGGTTGCTGCAACTCAACGAGCTTGATAAGTTTCGATTGCATGCATATTAAAATACCAAATTGTATAAAGAAAAGACTAAGAGGTGACATGACAAGCACATCCAACATCGAGAGTTTGAGCCAGTTCAAGAAGTTCTTTTGTTCAATTCGAGGTTGATGCTTTTCCTCGGAAAGCTTAAGTCTCGTTGGGCTGGTCCTTTTGTTGTGGTAAGTGTGAGGCCTCATGGAGCTGTGGAATTACGTGATACGAGCTCGAGTGGTACCTTCTTTGTAAGTGGCCAGAGAATAAAATATTATTGGGGTGGTGACATTGCACGTCACAAGACCTCGGTGGACTTGGCCGATGCTTAAAAATGTGTTGAGTCGTGCCGCGACGTTAAATCAGGCGCTCGTTGGGAGGCAATCCAATTTTTACTGTTTTCGTAGCGTAGTTTTTTTGTTTTCTCTTAGTTAAAGTAGACTAACATTTTTGGGTTGTTCTAGTTGTATAAAATATTAGGTGGGGATGGTGGAGTGTGTGTGAATCTCGGGTAGTTAAATTAAAAAAAAAGTTGCGAAATGAGCTCTCCAGTTCATCCAAGGAGATGTTGGGCATAGCACCGGGTAGTCCTATTCATCCTTCTGAGGATGAAAACACTAACAAGGGATCTGATGATGAGGATGCGGATGCAGATGAGGATGAAGTTACGAGGCCCATGGCTTTACCCTTAGGAGATGATGATGAGCCCATTGCCACAGCAGGTGGGCATCTTAAGGGGGCAGTCTCCAACTAGCAGGGAGTTCTTTCTTTCCACCTTACTCTATTTTAAATTTATTATGCATCAAAACTATGCATTGTTTAAGCATGGGGTGGGGGAATACTCTTTGAGCTGTAATTGTATAATTTTTTTAGTATTACTATTTTGTTTTTGTTTTTTTTCTCTTTATCACCTTTTAGTTTAGTGTAAGATTAACATAGTTTAAATTAGTTAGATTATAACAGAAAAAAAGAAAAAAAATCAGAAAAAGCTTGGACTTTTCTTGACGATGGATCTGTTGGACAATTTTCTTGAGGGATTAAAGTCCAATTAAAAATACCAAAAATATTTTTTTTAGGTAGTTAGGTAGTATCCCTTGGTTTTTCTTTTAATACCGATTCTTTTCTAAGGGTGTAGCTCGAACCGGGTATTCTAATTTAGTTTTTTTTAATTAATTATTCTTTCTTAGGAGTAGGAAAAGAGAAATTGAGGTGCTTTGAGATACCTATTGACATGGTTGGTGTTGGCAATTTAAGTTATGGCATGCGCTCTGTCTTTCTGCATATATGATTTAAATTGTAATGCCCAAGTAAAGTAAGTAGCCTACTCTTTAACGCCTTTTTCTCAGTTGATTGACTTGTATGCTACCTAGTGCATTATTGCTTAAAAATTCTCAACTTGCTAGCTTGCTTGACTTGAGAGTTGCACAGAACCGTCTTGAGTGAGTCAAGTGCCATGTGTGTGTAAGGATTTTTGATACTCTGTGCTATCCTGTGTAGTCTAGGACTTGCCCCGTGTGTTAATTAATGCAAAATTATTAAGTTATGCTACTCTAGGAGATGATGTAGGCGTTTCTTGCTTGACCATGAAGGTGCTTGTCGCTTATAGATAAAAATTTTCCATGGCTATTCCTTTGAGCCTATAGACCGTTTCCTTGGCACCCACATTACAAGCCATACTCCTACTTTGTTCTTGATTTGAGAATGCTGAACCTTTACCTCCTAAGGCACTTTGTCGCTAAAAGAAGTAAAGGGAGATATTGGGGAGTTACTTTTGAGTGGAACCATGGAAGGGCCCTTAAGGTGCACTAAGATTGTGAATAAAAGTCACTATCTTAAGAACTTCAATGCATGGAGTGTGTGAAGAAAAAGCAAATAAAAGTTTAAATAATGTGAAAAGATAAACACCTCCAAATATTTTTTCATTCATGCTGGTGAATCCATAGAGGTGCTTAATTGAAAAAAGGGCTATGTTATAGATGGTGTATGACAAGTGAATGGGTTGAGAAGAAAAAGATGTTGATTTGTGAATGTAGTGTACTAAAATACTTAGGAGGGTTAGTCACTATTCCTAAATATATCCTACCCGTCCCTTAACCTACATTACAACCTTAAAGTCCTAATTGATCCTAGATTTGGCTAGCTTAGATTAGTAGAGATATACACTACATGCAAGCTTATGGTACGGCCATAGGATGCACATGGACTCTTTGTGAGAGTGAGTGAATGTTGTTCAATTGTGTGATGTCCTTAATTTATGTTCAATGACATATTTGAATGTGTGGACTACTTTAATATTCATTCTTTTGCTTGTGGTAAGGGCACTTGATCTCATGACAGATTGGTGATGTTGTACACTTTCTTTTGTTGGGTGAGTGTGTAAGTCGAGGATACATAGTGTAACGAGTCATCTTTTGAGTTAAGGTGGTTATGGAGAGGATGCTTGAGTTGGTTGAATAGTATTGTATATGCTGGGGCTAATTTGAAAATGGGAAGAATGTGAAATTCGCGTGTTCATACGTAATTGCCGATATCGATCATAGTCCAAAGGTAGAGTGTTTGATTGAATTAATTGTGAAGTACTCTTTCATAGTGATAAGTATGTTTTGCGGGATTGATTTAGTTCCATTGCTTGAGGACGAGCAAGAGTCTAAGTGTGGGGTGTTGATAATCGGCTTAAAGTATGTATATTTTGATATATATCGCCTCGCATTTTGCTCATATTTCGATGATTTGAGATGTTTAATATGATGATTTGTGCTAAATTATGGTATTTCTACGTGTAGGAATCATTCGGATTCTATTTGGTACGAACGGGCGCGAATTGGAGCAAAATCAGAGCAAAAAGGCAAAAAGTCAATTTTGAGGACCACAACCAACGCAGTTTCCAGTACTCAAATATTTTGAGCGCCAGGGCCAACGCCCCACATTATCCTGGATGCTCGGGTGGCTAAAATGTCCTATTCTGACTTGGACTCGGTTAGTTTCAATCCAACACGCCTCTAATTGATATAAGAACCATCCTAAAACCTATTTTGAAGGGAGAACGTGATTTTGGAGAGAAAACAAAAGAGCAAAACACTTGGGAGCACGGATTTGAGCAATTCTTCCATCCCTTTTCTAGTACTCATTGATTTTATATTTAAAAACATTATTTTTGATGATTGTATGAACATGAGTGGCTAAGAACCCTATTGTTCTAGGGTCATAGGTGAAACATGAATGTTGTTGTTTGAAGTTTAATTTGACGAAGTTGATTTTATCATATTGGGTTGTTTATTTAATTTTATTTTTAATTATTTTGCTGAGTAGCTAATAGTGAAATACTACCTACGAATCTAGAGTTGAACTCGAAAGTGGGAACTCTAGATTGCATATAGAATTAAATAGAGTAAGTTTTTGAATCCGGTCATCAGAGAACAGATTCGCAATTAGGATGAACATATACCTAATTGCCTTGCTTGGTTGAAATACAGGAATTGTAAATGCATTCTTGTTAATCTTAATTCCATAGACATATAGGCATTAAGTTAACTTGAATAGGCGAGTAAGGACTCGACGGATTCTTATGAGTAATATCAACCCTATCAATTAATAATCCAGATAAATCAATTAGACATTTTAAGCGAAGAACGCAACATGATTGTTAGCTAACCCGTGACCTTGGAATATCTTCTCCTACCGATTGTTTTTCAAAATTGCTATTTGTTTTGGTTGATGTCTAGTTAATTCATTACTTGATAATTTTAGTTAGTAAATTAGTCACTTCCATATTTTGTGATAAATCTCTTGAATTAATAATTTAATTAAGTTTAAATCAGTCAAAAATTAGTCACAAGTCTTTGTGGGAACGATACTCTACTCACTACTTTATTACTTGACGATCGCAACAGCAACATTTAGTTTGCAACTCAAATATCGTATGTATACTGTTATACCTTTGTTAATTTCGTGGATACGCCTAAAACTTTTCAATAATTGGTATCTGTACTCTTTAGATAGTTTAAACTCAAAATCATACAGTATACCGTTCGCATCTCGACATCCGTGGTACTTATTTCTCTTAAAAAGTGTAATATTAGTTAAACTAGAAATGACAAATTGGTAAAATTATAATTACTATTTTTAATAAATAATAAATAAATTAAACAATTGTTACAAAAATTTCAAAATAAGGGAAGTGACTGTAGTATTGCAAACCACAACGGAGCTTAGTAGCGGTGTACATGGACCGGGTTGATTCGATTTTTATTAAAATCAAACCAAACCAATTATATCGATTTGGATTGGTTCGGTTTTCTCGATTTTATTGGGTTTTTCAGATTTTTTTGTTACATGAATATTTTTCAATCTTACTTGGTTAAAGTTATAGATATAGTTTTGATAAATGAATATATGTTTAGTAAAAATTAAAAATTTAACAAACATAAATATGATTTATTAAAATATTTTTATTGGAATTTTTTTAATAATACATGATAGTTATTTTTACTTGCCTCGATTTACGTGCGCAGACCGGACACGTAGCCGGAAAACTTTTATGTTGAAATATGTGAATTATGTAAAAAATTTGATGAATTTTGATATTAATATGATTACAGTTGACTTTGGTCGACATTTTTGGTAAACGGATCTGGACCCGAGATTTGACGGTCCCGGCAGGTCCGTAGAAAAATATGGGACTCGAGCATGTGCTCGGAGTCGAAATCCGAGGTCTAGAACCCGAGTAAAAGAATTTTTCTGTTAAATTATTTTTCTGAAATTGTTAAAGAAAATAGAAATGAAAATAGATTAAAAGACTGTGGTATCAGGCTCGTATTTTGGTTCCGATGCCCGGTACAAGTCTTATATATTGTTTAAGCGCT
>MU756628.1:7640-90211 GCA_026770625.1 Nicotiana glauca | reverse complement strand
ACCTATTTTCGCGCCCTAGCTTTAAATTTAATAGTGGAATCAGTTGTTTGCAATATTATTTACGATGTGTAATTGAATTGAATAGATTGGGCCATTTGGAGTTCGATACTCGTGGCAAAGGCGCGGTTTCTAGTGATATTGAGCCGGTTCGAGGTAAGTGGCTTGTCTAACCTTGTGTGGGGGGAATTTTCCCCTTAGGACATGTTCTGAATATTTGAATGCCTTGTACGTGAGGTGACGAGCGTGTACTTGAGCAAATTGTTGTAAACCCGTTTCCACTTGGAGTATTTACATGGAGATTTTCTGTTTACTTGTTCCTTTAAACTGTAGGTTTTGACCTGTGCTAACTTAGAGAAGCATGCTTAACTGACTTACTTGCTTAATTGTTTAACTCTACTATTTGCAATCTGTGAAGCATGTTAGCTTAGGAATTTCTATTACTTGTACTGGTTTAGTATTTATTCTGAGATTATGAGTTGTTGTTGTGGTGTGATTTAAATTGGGACTACGGGACAACTGCCCGAGAGATTCCCTTGTACTTGACTTATTCTGGATTGAAGGTGCGAGATACCAAGAGATCCCTGGCACGTGTTTCTATACATACTTTGGGATACCAAGAGATCCCCGGCTCATTTATTGAGGATACCAAGAGATCTCTAGTACATATGATGAGGATACCAAGAGATCCTCGGGATACCAAGAGATCCCCGGTTATTATTTCCTGGTTGAGGGCAGTATTTACTTGTATTGTTACCGTTACTTTCTATAAATGTTCTCCTATACTTATCCGGTTTAGATTTTGTTGTAGACTTTATTTAGATTGTTTCCGTTACCTTATTATTTATTATGTCTATCTCAGTAGGGCCCTGACCTTCCTCGTCACTACCCAACCGAGGTTAGGCTTGGCACTTACTGAGTACCGCTGTGGTGTACTCACGCCCTTACTGCGCTTGTTTTTCTTTTCATGTGCAGATCATTCAGGTACCTCCACTCAGACGCATTATCAGTGAGGCAGGAGAATTTCAGAGACTTCGAGGTAGATCTGCTGCGTCCGCAGATCGACGAGTCTCCCTCTTACTCTATCTTTAGTATCTAGTCTTTCTCTCTTTCGGTTGTTAGAATATTCTGGAGTTTTGGAGCCATACTGAACATTTCTATAGCCTGTGTTGCCCGTGAGTTTTCGGGTCTTTGGGAATAGTGTTAGACTTGCGTTTATTGGGTTGTACATGCCAAGTGGCATCCAGTATAGTTACTTTTAGTTATTAAATTTGGTTTTCCTCTGTTTTTTCGCAAATGTTATATTTTCCGCAATATTTGGCTTACCTGGTCGTGGGGACTAGGCGCCATCACGACATGTTCACGATCGGTGAACTAGGGTCATGACAAGTTGGTATCAGAGCTCTAGATTCATAGGAGTCACAGAACACATGCCAGTTTATTAGAGTCTCGCTGATCAGTACAGAGACATCTGTATTTATCTACAAGAGGCTATGTAACTGTTTAAGAACAATCTCCATTTCTTTGAATTCTTTGTCGTGCGATATTTTGACATCAATTCTAAACTTCTGTCTTCTATTCTCTCACATATGGTGAGGACACGTGCTACACAAGAGGACCAGGCACCTGCGCCCCCTGCTGCCACCGTCAGAGGCCGAGGCCGAGGCCAGGGCCGGGGCCGGGGCCGGGGTAGAGGTCGAGGACGCGCACGAGGTGCAGTTGCCATACCCGCGCGAGCTGCCGCCGAGGTACCACCAGCGGATCCAGTTGGAGCCCAGGCACCCGGTACATCTACCACATCTACTACTACTCCAGCGCTCCAGGAGACTCTAGCTCAGTTCATGAGCATGTACACTACCTTGGCTCAGGCAGGATTTGCTTCCCCTCGCTGCAGCCACATCCCAGGCTGGGGGAGGGGCCCAGACTCCCGCAGCCCGCACTCCTGAACAGAGAGTGCAGATGAAGCAGGTCCTAGAGGTTATTCCTGTACCGCCTGCAGCACCAACACAGCCCAGGGATGTTCTCTATGCTCGTTCGAGGACGAACAAATGTTTAAGTGTAGGAGGATGTAACGACCCGGCCAGACATTTTTTGAATTTACACCCCGACCCCCCATTAACTGTTTCCCCTAAGTTCATTTCTGCTATTTTGGTTTGGCGGGACATTCGGTGTTGGGATTCGGAGTATTTTGGGACACTTAGTCCCAAAAAGAGAGCTTAAGAGTTGAAAAAAAGGGTTCGTAATCGAAATAGTGTGAAGACGACCTCGGAATGGAAATCCGATGGTTCCGTTAGCTCCGTTAGGCGATTTTGGGGTTGGGAGCGTGTTCGGAATGTATTTTGGAGGTTTGTAGCTCATTTAGGCTTGAAATGCCGAAGTTTGAATTTTTGAAGTTTCCTGTCCGGTAGTGAGTTCTTGATCCGAGGGTCGGATTGGAATTCTGGAAGTTGGTGTAGCTCCGTCATGTCATTTGGGATGTGTGTGCAAAATTTCAAGCCATTCGGGCGAGGTCTGGTTAGGTTTTTGATCGAAATTGTGTTTGGTTGGAATTTGAAGTTCTTAGGCTTGAATCTTAGCTTAATTCATGTTTCCGGCGTTGTTTTGGGTGATTTAAGGATTGGTACAAGTTTGAATGATGTTACGAGATATGTCTGTAGGTTTGGTTGAGGTCCGGGGGCCTCGGGTGTGTTTCGAATGCTCAATGGAGCAATTTGAAGTTGGAGATTGTTGCAGAAAAATTGCAGATCAGATTCCTTCTACGCGTTCGCATAGTGCTTTCCCCCCATTCCTCGCGTTCGCGGCCCCTCCACCACGTTCGCGTAGTGTAATCCTGGAGGGGTACCCATTTCCCTTATATGCGTTCGCGTACCCGACCTCGCGTTTGCGTAGGTCTGTGAACTCCTTCATCGCGATCGCGTTGCCATCCTCACGTTCGCGTAGGGCAAATTTCTGGCCCTTTCATTTTCTTCAATGCGTTCGCATGAACCAGTTCGCGTTCGCATATTTTGCTGGGCCAGGCCTTCGCGTTCGCATCCCTCCTTCGCAATCATGAAGGGCAATTTGGGGCCCTTATATTTTCCTTCTTCGCGAACGTGTGATACCTGACACGTTCGCGATGCTTTAATGACCTGAGCAGTATTTAACTTTTCAAAAATGAGGTTTTGCCATTTTTATCAAAACTCAAGGTTTGGAGCTCGGATTTGGGAGCACTTTCAAGGGTTTTTCAAGGGCAATCACTAGGTAACGATTCTCTACTCTCCTATGACTAAAACCCATTAATCTAATCGCGAATTCACCCCTTTAATTTCGTATTTTTGAATGGAAAGTGGGTAAACTTCTTAGACCTCGCTATGGGGTTTTGAGGGAGCATTTGACCTCCGATTTGGGAGATTTTTATATGGTTAGACTCTTGAGAGTACGAGGGTTCTACAAACGTGAAAGTTTTTCAATTTCGAGACGTTGGCTGGAGGGACATTTTGGTCATTTTACCTATTTTTGCGCCCTAACTTTAAATTTAATAGTGGAATCAATTGTTTGAAATATTATTTATGATTTGTAATTGAATTGAATAGATTTGGGCCATTTGGAGTCGGATACTCGTGGAAAAGGCGCGGTTTCTAGTGATATTGAGCCGGTTCGAGGTAAGTGGCCTGTCTAACTTTGTATGGGGGACTTTTCCCCATAGAACATGTTCTAAATATTTGAATGCCTCGTACGTGAGGTGAAGAGCACGTACTTGAGCAAATTTTTGTAAACCCGTTTCCACTTGGAGTATTTACATGGAGATTTTCTGTTTACTTGTTTCTTTAAACTGTAGGTTTTGACCTGTGCTAGCTTAGAGAAGCATGCTTAACTGACTTACTTGCTTAATTGTTTAACTGTACTATTTGCACTCTGTGAAGCATGTTAGGTTAGGAATTTCTATTACTTGTACTGGTTTAGTATTTATTCTGAGATTATGAGTTGTTGTTGTGGTGTGCTTTAAATTGGGACAACGGGACGACTTCCCGAGAGATTCCCCTGTACTTGACTTATTCTGGATTGAAGGTGCGGAATACCAAGAGATCTCTGGCACGTGTTTCTATACAAACTTTGGGATACCAAGAGATCCTCGGCTCATTTATTGAGGATACCAAGAGATCCTCGGGATACCAAGAGATCCCTAGTGCATATGATGAGGATACCAAGAGATCCTCAGGATACCAAGAGATCCCCGGTTATTATTTCCTGGTTGAGGGCAGTATTTACTTGTATTGTTACCGTTACTTTCTATTACTGTTCTCCTGTACTTATCTGGTTTAGATTTTGTTGTAGACTTTATTTAGATTATTTCCGTTACCTTATTATTTATTATGTCTATCTCAGTAGGGACTTGACCTTCCTCGTCACTACCCAACCGAGGTTAGGCTTGGTACTTACTGAGTACCGTTGTGGTGTACTTACACCCTTCCTGCGCATGATTTTCTTTTCATGTGCAGATCATTCAGGTACCTCCACTCAGACGCATTATCAGTGAGGCAGGAGGATTTCAGAGACTTCGAGGTAGATCTGCTGCGTCCGCAGATCGACGAGTCTCCCTCTTACTCTATCTTTAGTATCTAGTCTTTCTCTCTTTCGGTTGTTAGAATATTCTGGAGTTTTGGAGCCATACTGAACATTTCTATAGCCTGTGTTGCCCGTGAGTTTCCGGGTCTTTGGGAATAGTGTTAGACTTGCGTTTATTGGGTTGTACATGCCGAGTGGCATCCAATATAGTTACTTTTAGTCATTAAATTTGGTTTTCCTCTATTTTTCTGCAAATGTTATATTTTCCACAATATTTGGCTTACCTGGCGTGGGGACTAGGCGCCATCACGTCATGTTCACGATCGGTGAACTATGGTCGTGACATTTTCCCTAAGTAATCTCTAGTAGGAAGTCTTGAGTGGTAACACTTCCATATAAAAAACTTAATTTTTCTAGGATATTTTAAACCCCATATCCATGCAAAATTATTTCCAGTATAGTTATGCTTGTCAATTAATTTGTAGCAAGAGGAGATTGTGAATATCCCACTAGTGTTTATAGACCAAATACATGCGCTAAATTGAATGTTGGACGTGGTTAGTTAGTGGATGCTATTCAGGATATTGTTTGGAAGTTCAAAAGAAATGTGAGACATATCCCATGAATTATGATTTTTTATGTTTTTTAATGTCAGCTCACTTTCTTTTTTATTGAGAGGGCCTATAACATTATCCCTTAATTTTACAAACTTAGGGATCCAGTTTGTATCCCAAATGAACATGTTGGGATTGCTTCCCACTGGCCATCTTATACCCTCTTTACAATAATTCCAACCCTTTAAGAGGTTCTTCCAAGTGTGTGAAGCCCCTTTTGTCAATTTGGTATGGCTATAAATACTACTGATAATACGTGCCCAAATAGAAGAAGGGTTATTTAGAAGCCTCCAAACTAGGCTTGTTAGAAGGGACAAATTTTTAGATTTTTTCCTTCTAATACCCAACCCCCCATATCTTTGGGTAGAGTTACCACATTCCAACCTATTAGGTGCATGTTCTTCTTTTCCGAAGTAGTTCCCCATAGGAAATTCCTTTGAATTTTGTCTATTTCTTTAAGGGTCCTACTAGGGAGCATTGAGAGCTGCATTTGGTGATTAGGAATGGTGTTCAGTGTAGACTTTATAAGAGTGCACCTTACTGCCATATTAAGCCAATTGGCATTCCAAACGTTCAATCTTGCCCTCATTTTTTCAATTAAAGGCAAGTAATATTTATGTTTGGGATGAGTACCATTCATTGGGAAGCCTAGATAGCTACTAAAGTCCTTACTGACCTTTATATCTAACATGGATATGATGCAATTGCACAAATCATTTGAGCAATTCTTTGAAAGAAGTAATTTTGATTTATCTTTATTAATGTTAAGGCTAGATAACTGGCAAAATACATCCATGTTATCTTTCATATTAGTGATTGTTTTCCTATTAGCTCTACCCATTAAGGTTATATCATCAGCAAAAAATAAATGGGATAATGGAGGGCTTTTTTTATTCAATAGAATTGGATCCCATCGTAGGGTGTCAACTTGGTGTTCAATATTTTTGGATAACATATCCATGCACAGGATAAAAATATAGGGTGATAATGGGTCCCCTTTTCTAATTCCCCTTGTAGGGCAAAACTACTCAGTTTTATTACCATTAACAAGGATTGAGATTGAACTAGTAGAAATACAACTTAGAATAAGAGAGAAAATATTTGGAGGGAAATTGTGGAACCTTAGGGTTCGATAAACAAACGACCATTCCAATTTATCGAAAGTCTTTTCCAGATCTAGCTTTAAGAGCCAATTTCCTTTTCCAGTTCGGTTATTAAAACGCTTTAGGACCTCTTGAATAATGATAGCATTATCACTAGGTCGTCTATTTTTCACAAAGCTAGTATGATGTTCACTAACTATCTTACTTAATAAAGGCTTAATACCATTTGCAATTATCTTAGTAATTACTTTATATAAAGTATTACAAAGACTAATAGGTCTAAAGTTTTGTAGTTTGTTAGCATTGTTGAATTTGGGGATCAAACAAACATAGGTTTTATTAAGGTCATTTAGAATTTTCCTGGAATTAAAATCCCTTGGCATAAAGTAATAACCTTGTGACCTAGAATAGGCCAAAATTTTTGGAAGAAGAAGGGGTGTAACCCATCAGGGCCAGGTGACTTGGTTGGGTTAAAAGAGAAAATAGCTCTCCTAACTTCGTAATTTCTAAGGGGTTTATCAAGGCAAGAGAAGTCTATTTTGCTAAAGTTTGTACTAGCCAAATTTAACTGCTTCCAATTTGTGACTTCATGAGAAGTAGTAAAGATATAATGGAAGTAGTTTGACACGTGATGCATACGAGTATTTTGGTTTTCAATCCAGCCACCATTGTTGTCTTTAAAGAAAACAATATTATTTTTCCTTCTCCGGTTAGTGGCTTGTATATGGAAATATCTCATATTAGCATCACCCTCTTTTAGCCAATTATCCCAAGAACGAAGTTTCCAATAATCCTCCTCTAGTTTAAGGATAAAATCATATTCTTCTATAAGTTGAACTTCTAGATCCCTAAGAAATTGGCTATATTGGTATTTGGGTGAGTTTTGGATTCCTGTTATAGGTTTTAACAGGTTTCTTTTTTTTGCAAAAATATTCCCAAAGGTTTCCTTCTTCCATTCCAAGACATTTTTTTGGAAGTGCACAATACCTTCTATAATAACCTTATTGGCCTAGCTATCCATAACAATTCTAGGGAAATCTGGATGGGAACACCAAAAGGTTTCCATTCTAAATGGTCTAGAATTATTACTGTTGATATTATTATTAATATTAACTAATATAAGGTTATGGTCCGAGTGTATCTTAGGTAGGTGAGTAACCGTAACCTTATTATACTCTTGTAACCAATTGTGATTAGCATATACCCTGTCTAACCTTTTCATAATGAGACTCCTATTTCTTCTACAGTGATTTGACCAAGTATATTTGCACCCTTTGTAACCAAGGTCCATTAGGCGGCAATAATTAAGGCATTCAATAAGGGTACTAGCCCTTCTTTGATTGATAGGTCTCCCCCCAAATTTGTCCGTAGAGTTAGTAATTTTATTAAAATCACCTGTTACGAGCCAGAGTCCCTTATATCTATCATAGATATATTTAAAATCATCCCAGAATAACATCCTATTGGCTATATTGTTAATAGCATATACAGTAGAAAAAACCCAAGATAAATTTTTAGGCTTTACCTCAATCATAGCATGGGTGGATTGACCATTTCTTGTGAAGTTGTATACTTTAACCACAACAGTATTCCATAGGAGTGCCATTCCACCAAAATTACCCACTGCTGGGACTTCCACCATCTCATTAAAGTTGTACCCCTCCAGAATAGAAACATGGCTCTCCATTTTAGTTTCAAGCAGTGCAACTAGATTAGGTCTGTGTGTATCCATGATTTCACAAAAGTGCCTCCTAAAATTTTTGTTGTTAGAACCTCGAACATTCCAAACAATCATGTTACTAGGTTGAGGCATTGGACTCATGGTGGGAGGGGGGATATTGTTTGGATTCCTCCTCAAGGAAGGGACTAGAATTACCACATTCTTACATACTATGGGATCGTGGGGAGTACGGATGTCCAAGGAGCACTTGTAAAGTGTCGTTGGGCAGCTGAAGATACACTTCCTGTATAGCATTTCCTTGAAGATGAGTATTTTTACCTCGTTTAGGTTTGAAAAGGCCACTGGTGGATTCAACAGAATCTCTAGGTCGTCCTCTTCCTCCTGAGCCCCTTCCTGGTTTTGCATGTTTGGGATTGGTGGTTGTATCTCCATTGGCTCTGGTTGTGGACCTAGTTATTGGCCTTGCATGGGATTCTGTGGTGTCCATTGTGTGAAGATGGGATTCAACATCATTAGATCCTCCGGGGAAAAAAGGGTAAGTTGATTGGTGGATTTTGTGGTAGTTGTTGGTTGGCATTGTGTGGTATGTTCCACATCTATTGCATGTTTTGCACTAGATTCTGGTTCATTGATGGTGCAAGGGGATGTAGGATGTTGCTCATTCATATTTGGTTGATATAGTTGTTTATGGCTAGGGTTATTCCCTCCGAGATCAGCTGTGCAAGAAAGTGTGTGTTTTGGATGATGAGAATGGAGTCTTGGCCATTGATCTCCATGTTGAAGGAGATGGCTTGCCATTGAAGCCCTAGTTCCACCCATGATTGGGGTACATGGTGGGGAGGGCTTGGTGGTTGGGCGTAGATTACTGGTGGTGGTTGTATTTGGGGTGGGACTAGTGGTAGATTGTTCATTGTTGGATTCCTTGAGAGATGAAATAGTTGGAGTAATCAATATCTTCTTCTCACTGTTAGTGGAGTCTTTTCCATCTTCAGGTGTTAAAGGTAATATAGATGGGAAGTGACTATGTGGGTAGTAGGGTTAGTAATTATGTGATCTAGAGTAGTAGTATGAAGAATATTTTGCGTGTGATTTATATCTATATCTACCGGATCTTGCATGGATATGCTAACGTCCACTTGACATTGTTCAACTTTCATGTGTTGCATGGATGAGTTGTTCTTTGTGGAGGGTGTTTGCACGTTGTTAATTTGCTGATTAATATTACCATCTTTTGATTGGGCATTTAGGATGCCGAGTTGGCTAGTAGTAGAGTTGATTATGTTATTTTATTTTAGAAAATTTTTTAACTGGCTACTTAATTGTTTGTCCATTTTGTTGGTTAAAGGATTTGGTTCATTATTAGTGAGATTGTCTTGTGATACGTATTGGCCACTTGTAGAGAGAATGACATTAGTGCCATGCAAAATAGGATTTTCATTTTCTATTTTTTTTCTTATAGTTTTGCAAAACAGTGTTCTCATGTGGTTTCTTAGTAAAACCACTATTACTCATGTAATGTGGTTTTCCAGTGGTATTGGAAGCTTCTATACTTGTCTCTTTTCTCTTATCAGATTTGAGATAAAAAAAGGTAGAAGAAGTAGCTAATTTTGAGGTAGAAGCTAATTGTGTAAAAAAGTTTGTAAGGCCCGTACCTGGGGAATTGATGAACTTACCTGGCCTAGGTGTCAATAACTGTGCATTAGTACCTGTTTTATCCGGGATGATTGCCCTCACTTGTTGTCTATTGGCCAACTTGCTCTTTCCCCTTTTTGGAAAGGAAACTATTTTCCACTCTTTTGTATCATCTCCTTCAGAGACTGCTGCTTCCTCAATGGCCTTTCCTTTTTGTTGTCCACTTGGTGCAATTTGATATATGCAGTTAATGGTTGCATGCCCCAATCGTCCACAATTCTTGCATAGGAAACCTTCTCCTTCGTATAGGATTGGTTGGTTGTATTGGCCTATTAAAATGGAGGATTGTACTGGATGGTTCAATGGAAATTCCACACATAGGCGAGCATATCTCCCTCTCAAAGTGGCAGATGTGCATGTATCCACCTTCAGTAGCTTTCCAATGCAGTTTCCAATTTTTGTGAGGATAATCCCATCATAAAATTCCGCAGGTTACTGAGGTAATCTAATCCAAACTGCTGTGTACCTTTGGGATGCCTTATTTGCCACAAAATTTGGGATCCATTTTTGAACTGATAAGAAGTGGCGATTTATGAACCATGGACCATTGTGGAGGATCTTGACCATGCTCTCCTCTTTCATCAATTTAATCATATAGTAATCCTCCCCTAAGTCTATTAGAGGGTAATTTTCATCAATCTTCCAAAGTTCTTGTGTTTTCTTCTTTAGGTAGTGAAGAATTATTCTCACTACTAACTTGTTAGAAACTTAGAGAATTAAGTTAATTTTTTGTCATATTTCTGTTTTCAGAAAAGTCTATTTTCATTCATAATTTGCGTAACTCGTGCTCCAGTGACAAACCATGGTGTAAAGATATTCTTCAGGTTTTGGGTTTTAATCACCCTAAATATAAAGTAATTCTAATTAATATCTATTTTAATTTCCCTTTTGCGGGTGACTTGTAATGATCTTATGATTGTGTTAAACTAATTGATATTGGTCATTTATCATTTATGTGCATCACTACACTAAAGAGATTTTACCTAGCTATACTATATTAGAAACTTATTAATCACTTTTTTAGGTTCCTTAAAAATTATATTGTGTATCTATATTACTATTTATGTACAAAATATGATAAAAGAAAGATCCCTTAGATATAGGAATTAATTTGTAACTATATCTCCCATCCCCATCTATCAACTTAATTAGCCTCCTACAATCATAATTTTTCTCCCAATTTCAAAAAAATTTAAGTCATTCTGTCTTTCATACAAATCAACCAATCTCTCTCTCTCTCTCTCTCTCTCACTCACACACACACACACAAAAAAAAAAAAAAATCAAACTATTATCTATCTAAAATTGTAGCATCATATATTTCACTAAATCAATTCCAGCAACAACCATTGAAAATCTTCAACAATTGAGAAAGGGGTCTGCCATTGACATAGTATTAAAAAGCTTCGAAACTTTGAATTAGATATTCGGATTTTATGAGTTTGTGAACGATTGAAAATATCCTTTAGAGTTTATATCTCAATTTTAAAAGAGATTGGTTAAGTTAAAATTGGTTTTAGGTTGAATTTCATAATGAAACTCGAGGAAGATGAAGTTTCAGAATTGTATTACGATTGTATGATAAATGTATCATAGTTGTATCTAGTTGTATTTGATACATCAATACCTAAGACAATTCTGATACAAAACTAATACTATTAAAATATAATATTATACTATAATTTAAGTTTAGAGTTGGTTCTAGGTGGATGTTTTAAATTGAAACTTGAAAAAGATGAAGATCAAAGTTATATCATAATTTAGAATTGTATCACAATTGTATCACAAATTGTACCTACAACAATACATGATACAATACTAATACAAGTATAATACGATATTGTATCAATTTAAATTTAGAATCGGTTTTAAGTAGTATCATAATTGTACCAGAATTGTGTAAGAATTCTTTCAGGATTGTATCAAATTCGTATCTGAATTATGAGCAGTTGTGAGATCGTGAAGAATTTCACAGTTTGCATCACAAATATATGATAATTATATATTAATTTATTAGTATTGTATCAGATATTATTTAGGATATTAATGTACCATCTGTAAGTTATATACAATTGTGATATAAGTATGATACAATTATGTTTTACGTATTGATATATCTGATACAATTTAAATATAATTATGATACATTTATCATACAATTTCTGAATATTTCTTCATTTTTAGTGTCGTCCGGTCTCCCAGCAAAAGAATGATGCAATTGATGATTTAATAATATAAAATTATCGGCAATGGTGGGAAGAGAGAAGATGGAGGTTTTGAGCGTAGATTAAGGAATTTTGTTGTAGAAAAAAAAGGAGAGAGAAAAGGAGAGGGGTAAAAAAGGAAAGGATATAATTGAATCCCTTAATTGAAGGTACAGGGTCAGAGCCTTTTAAGGAGCAATCAATACAATTTGTAAGAAAAACCTAGATACTTATTAAAAACTGCAAAACACTGAGAATATTGGTAAATAGTTTCTAATATAGTATAACTAGATAAAATACCAAAAAAAAAAAAAACATAAGTATATATCGACGTAATGACGTGAAAACTTAGCTTGTCATAAGTGGAGATATATAATTAAGTTTCTTGTAAAAGAAGGAGAATAAATCTATTGCAATATTTGTCAGACATCTTTCGTGGATTTCTATAGTTTAAACCTTTGAAATCTACGTTGTCCACATTATTGTATATGTCTCTAGTGTTGGCTTAGAGGAGTTTGAATTCCTATAAATTTAATTTCTCATACACCAATTCATACAACTCAATAATCCTATCATATTTGTGTGCTTTCTTTATTAACCTCAAAAATACTATACAATGATTAGATATATCAGTGTTGTATTTCTTGTTGTGTTGTCAATTTGGACAAGTGTTGAAAGTCGGAGTATCTCTCGATTCTTAACAGAAGAATCGACAGGGACCAAATGGGCTGTACTAGTTGCTGGCTCCAATGGATGGTGGAACTATAGGCACCAGGTTATCATCCATCCTAACTATATTTCCTCTTAATTATCTAATTTCTCTAATACAATTAATTTTCCAAAGCTTTGAAAGGTTATACTATTGTCATTATCGATCAGCTACTCTACAAATTGGTAAACATTCGTTCACAAGTCTGAACTAAAACATGCTTATTTTTAGACTTGAGTGATACATTATACCCAGGGGCACGTTTAGAGGAGCAAAAGAGGTTTACCTTTCACTCGAATAACCTCCTTCATCAGATAATTATACTATATATAAGGCAAGATTCGGTTTATACCTATATATATTTTATTTTGAATCCTCCTTACATAGTCCAAAGCATAGCTTAATGATCAAAGGAATTCAAAATCTTTGTTAGGTTGCTGGTTCAATTCCCATTGGCAGTTATCTCGCAGACATAGAGTTCCTATAAAACCACGTATAGAAAGTTTGAGAAACTTCTCCCAAAAAATAAAAAATAAAAAAAATTAGTCACTTTATCAGTAAATTCATTTTGGGGATATTCTAATAATTCAGTTGGTTAATTAACTCAAACTTTTACCTACCTTTTTTTACAAAACCACTTTGCCATTTGCCTTCCCCTCCCCGATATGTATAAAAAACGTTTTAAAAGAAAGATCTCATCTTCCATCTTTTATTCTCCATAGGACTAGTTCAAAAAGGAAATTAAAATATTTTATTTATCTAATTAATCATTCCGTAATAATTTCACATAATCAGACATTCCTAAACCTTTTTCTTGTATAAACTTTAGGAGCTAAAATTTAGTGGACTCTTTTATAATTAACGTTACCTTAAAAGATAGTAATATAACAGAACAAAAACAAGTATACGTAAATAGGAAAAAGTAAAAATAAAAACTATAATTTTGCGAGAGAAATATGAATGTTATTTCTTATTTTTCAGGCTGATGTATGTCACGCTTACCAATTACTGAAGAAAGGAGGTCTGAAAGATGAAAACATCATCGTATTCATGTACGATGATATTGCTGACAATACAGAGAACCCTAGACCTGGAGTCCTCATCAATAATCCACATGGTCAAGATGTTTATCAAGGTGTTCCTAAGGTTAGTATTTCTCTTTTTCGAGATAAATTCCTTGAATCTTTTCCCCAAGATAATAATGTTTAATTGCTTACAACAACAACGACGACCCAGTAAAGTCCCACTAAGTGGGGTCTGGGGAGGGTAGTGTGTACGCAAACCTTACCTCTACCCCGATAGGGCAGAGAGGCTATTTCCGATATACCCTCAGCGTAATGTTCAATTGCTTATGTGGGCTTATTTTTGCTTGAGGCAGGATTATGTAGGTGAAGATGTGAATGCTGACAATTTTTTCAATGTTATACTTGCGAACAAAAGTGGTATCACTGGGGGTAGTGGGAAAATTTTGGACAGTGGCCCAAATGACAATATTTTCATCTATTATACTGATCATGGTGGCCCTGGAATTGTTTGTAAGTAGCTTCCTCACATTATTTCTCTTTGTATTCTGCATAACTTTTGCCTAGTTTAATATGTTTGGTGTTGCAATGGATTCACATACTAAATTGAAGTTTTACTTGTGGGAATTCCAAATTTTTGATTATCATTCACTAATTTTTTTATCTTCAACA
Organism: Nicotiana glauca; assembly: GCA_026770625.1. Lineage (NCBI taxonomy): Eukaryota > Viridiplantae > Streptophyta > Magnoliopsida > Solanales > Solanaceae > Nicotiana > Nicotiana glauca. Next base: position 75,972 of record MU756628.1, on the reverse strand, counting down.
ATATCACCTGGTCTTTGGAAACTAATCGAAGTATTTGTTTCATGCTTTTGTTACAACTAACAGCAATGCCAACTGGAGTTGTCTATGCGAACGATCTGATTAACGTGTTGAAAAAGAAGCATGCTTCTGGGACATATACTAAAATGGTAACTATCTTATGCCGGTCTTTACTATTTAAGTCCATCGTTTCGTTGGCACGAATTTTTTTATTCCAGTGAAACTTGTAGTCTAATTTTAAATTTTCAGGTGTTTTACTTGGAAGCTTGCGAGTCTGGAAGCATGTTTGATGGTCTTCTTCCCGAAGGTCTAAATATCTATGTCACGACTGCATCAAAACCAGATGAAAACAGTTGGGGAACGTATTGTGGTTTGGGCCGTGGTGCTTGTTTAGTTGAGTGTCCTCCTCCCGAGTTTGACGGTGTTTGCTTGGGAGACTTGTACAGTGTTGCTTGGATGGAAGACAGGTATGCACAACTTTATTCTTGTCCCCTCGAGAGTCTGATTCAGGATTTAAACTTAGAAGATGACATCTAAAATCATCTCCATTAATTATGCCCAAACTTACTGTTGTTTGCACCACTGAACAGTGATGTCCAAGATCGACTAACTTCAACGTTGGATAACCAGTATGACAGGGTAAGAGAGCTAGTAATACTTTCAACTAATGCATATTTTTAAGCAACTTGTTCAAATACTTATGCTATATTGATTTATGCTTTCTTGTATTGCCTGTTCTAAAGGAAAACTAATGATTTCATTATATGGACATGCTCAGATTGCAAACAGAACTGCAGCCAACCTAACATATGGTTCCCATGTCATGCAATATGGTGACATGGAGTTAAGCGTTGATGCTCTTTTCCAGTATATGGGTTCTGTTTCCATAAGCCATAGTCAAGCTCCCAGTCCCATGGCATCTGCTCCCGGTCCCATGGATGCCGCGTCATTCTTGACATCCTCAGAAAATGTGGACCAACGTGACACTGAACTTTTCTACTTGACATCCAAAGTATGTTGTTTCTGATGTGAAGTTTTCTTCCTTGCCCACATGATTGATTCCGATTCATTTTAACTGGTCATTTGGTATGTGTGTTACATGTATTATAAGATAGAAAAAGAGAAGTTATGATTCATTCTTTCTTAATGTTGGCAGTACCAAGGTGCTCCTGAAGGATCTAACGACGAATTTGAAGCTAATCGGAAACTTAATGAAGCTATATCAATGAGAAATCAAGTGGACAACAGTGTAAAACGTCTTGGAGAGCTTCTGTTTGGAGTTGAAAAAGGTAATGAGGTGCTGCAGAGTGTTCGACCTGCTGGACAACCACTTGTTGACAATTGGGATTGCCTTAAATCCTATGTAAGTAGTCAACCTAATTATTAATATTTTGTGGTGCTTTACCAGCATTTCTCTGTTTGTTCGTTTGTTGAGAATGTGACCACTCTTTTCTCATAAATAGGTCAAGACATTCGAGGCACATTGTGGAAAATTAACGGCGTATGGGAAGAAACATGTACGCGGTATCGCCAACATATGCAATGCTGGAATTGAGAGTGGGGAGATGGTTGCTGCAACTGCACAAGCATGTTCAGGTTAATTAGTAGAGGGTTGCTCTCGGCGAAGGGATCAATAAGTTTATGTTTGGCCAGTTTCTGTCATGGCTGCAACATTTCACTTTGAATATATAGCAACAATGAGAATAAAATGACTGCCGAGAAGCACATCTTGTCCAGTCTACGTTAATAACTCAAATAGGAACTTCTGAAGTGTTGGGATATGTAATTCTTGTCCTTTTTATTTGAACGAATTTGAATCAAAATCATGAATGAAGAAATAAGCCAAACATACAAAAAGTTTTGAATTGTCATTGAGAAAGTATGAATGTTTTGCCTTTTTCACATTTGACAAACCGTCATAATTACCCCAAAGCGTAAGAGAAAAGGTAGGAACATAAGCCAGAAATAATTGGCGTAATTTAAAAATTTGTGCAGATTGCTTTGACACGTAACTTTGGTGCCCAAGCCTTGCCAAATTAACAAAGCTTGTTTTATTCACAAGTAATACCGAACAAGACCACAATTTTGAGACAAATTATCCGCAAAGTTCCTCTGAATGGGCAAAACTTACCTTGTTCACAAGTTATAACGGCAGGCATAACTTGTACAAATTGTTGATCTCAAGTTATGTCGGATTGGCAAAATTATCTATATTATTCAATTGTTCACAAATTTGCTGGACTGACAAGACTTTTTACTATCTTCATTCTATCTATCTTTTTAATTTTTTACGAGCTTTGATAGATAATGGATTGACAAAAGTTGCATCCGTTATTCAACTATAATAACGGCCAACGAACTCTGGGAATTGCAATTGGTGTTTTAACTTCAATACCACACAAGGGGAGGGGAAGATTTGTGTGGTGTCCGATTTTTCGCTTAAACTGATTATGGAAGTACTTCGTTCTTTTAAGTGTTTCTTAACCTATTATTGCAGAAATAGTAAATGCTGGAAAGTAAAGAACACAAGTATTTTACGTGAAAAATACCTGGCTCAAAAGGTAAAAAAACCACGATCTACTTCCCAATAGGATTTTCTCAAACTCTCCACTAAATCACTGAGCCAAAAACTATATTTACAAAATACTTTTGTAAACCTAAGATTAACTCTAATCCCGTTGTGGTGAACAACCTCTAACTGTTGCTACAATTTCAAGTTAACTCTAACTTGAATACTCTGATTATCTATTATAATTGCCTCTAGATAAAACTGATAGATACAATATGAAAACACCTACTACAACTGAACTAGAGTAAAAGACATACACTTGGAACTGGTTCTTCTATCTAGTTCATGTAGCTTCAGGTTTGCACATTTGAATCACACACGAACTACTTGCAAAAAGCCTTGCGATTTTGCTCTCAATTTACGCTTAACTTCTACGTTTGTGCATTGCCTGTAAATGAGAACATCATGCAATATATAGAGTTAGTAGATGAAGAAATAACTAGAGTTCTAGTGCTACTCTTCCTTGGTGGAAGAGTTCTAGTTGATTTCAACTCCTTCCCTATCTTGGACAATGTTCTCTTTGAGTAAGGAATCCTCCTTATCAATTATGCAACCTTTTCGATTAGGAGATATTAAATATACCAAGTGAAGCTTATTTCCTTCACGTACATCCCACGTGCTCGAATCTGCCTATTTTTATGCACCACAAGGTATGGACCCAGTTCATGCTTGAGCTTCCTTTGTCAATATTTAAAACTAACCTTCACTTGGGCCAACAAATTCTCCCTTTTTGATGATGACAAACATTGTGCTTTTCGTAAGCTTAGAACCCGTTTCAACTTAGATCGACATCAGCACAATGTTAGAAATATTTTTCCTTTTTATCACTTATCATCAAGGACCAGGTTCATTAGGTTATAAACATCATTGTTCAAAGCTAAACATTACTTGTTTAAAGCACCAACCTTTTCCCCCTTTTGGCATCATCGAAAGGTTGCATAAAAAATGTGCAATACCCAAATTTTAAAACTTATGGCCACCGTGGCTATCCCAAATGCAATCATGGATTAATCATCATCGATCAAGCTAAGAATTTCAACCATCAAAAAAAATAATAAACAGTTAGAGCAAAAACCAGCAGATTTCATTGATTTCATTGATAGTTAATATGACTCTTCCACAAAGAATAAAAGGAAATAAAAATACTGGAAACATGAGCAAATAGAAAAACATCCTAAAACGGGTTCTAAAGGAACTACACTAGGCTAGGACGTTAAGGCTTGGAAGCACTATATGCTGGTTATTCGCTTGAGAAGTTTCAGCATGTCTTGAAGAATTCCATCATTCTTTTTCTTTTCTATTGCAATTTCAGTTTTGAGCATCTATCTCAGATTCTACCTCAGCCAACCTTGTCTTTAGCCTTGCTATCTCAGTCTCCTTTGCCTCACTCTCTTGCACCAAGGATTTGACCTTGCTAATGGCTGGTGCCTTCTTAGATGAACCAGGTTCATTAGGAGTGGCAAGAACCTCATAGTCACAAGCAATCAGAGTTTTTCTCCCAAAGTGATTTTTGCTTGTAGCCACCTCCCACTTCTTCAAAGGCACCTTAAAATGTGCAAGCACAGCTGTGAGGATGAAGCCACAGGGAATGGCATTAGACTTAGTCCCACTGATAACTCTATCAAGAAGCTGGATTATAAATCCAGGCCAATTTATCTACCACCCATTGTCTAAACACTCCATGAGGACCAAATCCATAAATCTTGCAATGTGCCTCATTTACTGGCTTGGCAGAACACATTTGATACTGAATTCGAACAACATCTTCTAGTGTAGCTTCATTACGCTATTGTACACAGCCTTGGCTCACTTTCCTGCTCATGATCACTGAATATTTTGGTGATGGTAAGGGCGGTGGGAAGATTTTCTAGACTTGGCCACTTAAGCTTTTTGTAGTCATTGTACCCCTCAGTAGGTACACCTAGAATTTCACTCAACTCCTTCATATCAAAAAAGATTTGCACCCCTTTCACCAAGCTGGCCACCTAGGCTTTCTCACTTTCTTCTTCCCTTTTTCCATCCGTTTCTTTTGCTTTCTGCATCCTCATTCTGCTTCAGTTTACTTATTGTGGATTTTCCTCTTGTGGGAGGAATTTCAATAGTGTCAGAAGGAGCATCCTTCCTTTTCTTGTTAGCCCTAGTAGTGCCAGAGGTCTTAGCCATGGAAGTCTCTTCTTCTTGGGGTTGTAGCTGTCACCTACTTCCTTCAATTGATCTGCAAGGGTTTCTTCAACTGATGAATTAGGTTTATGTACCTTTTGCCCAAGGTTAACCAGCCCTTCAGCGATTTCTACAGACCTATTTCCCCATATTTTCTTGACGCTTTCCTCTACTTTATCTGATTTTGCTCTACAAATAGCCATTTTACCTTTATTAGAAGTGGGTGAAAAATCAACTACTCTTTTCCTCATGCCTCTTTCTTCACTTCGAACACTCTCACTCTCTTTTTCTTTTTTCTCTTTATTTTTACCACCTCTTTTTCTGGACTCCAAAGTTTCTACATCGACTACAGATCTAACCAAAGTAAACCTATTTTCCAGATTTTCAACTACCACATAAATAACTCATTAGTAGTATTTGTTCCAGAATTTACCTGTTCAGTATCAGAATACCCAGTTTCTTCCCCCTCAGTAGCAGACTTGAAGGAGTCGTCAAAGTTTCGGGGTTTTTGGACTTGGCTAGCTTTTAATTGTGCGTTCAATTTCTTTGATAATTCCTTCCCAGCAACTATCTTGCGAGCAAGCATCTTAAATCTTCTTTTCTTAGGCTGATGAGTGATTAAAGATGAGGAGTTTGGTGGGGGAGTACCAGGGTTATCAGAGGGGTTAGTCATTTTGTGCTTAGTTCTTGGAAGAAAGAAGAAAGGTCGATTGAATTTTAGAAGATAAGAGAAGATGAAGAGAAATTTCGATAGTTTGAGAATAACGAAGAGAAGGTAGAGATGATGGTGATCAATTTAAAGAGAGTGGATAATTAAAGGGTAACAACAGGCTTCATCAGTTTTTTAGAAGTCTAATCGAACTGAAATGTCAGTTTTGAATAAATAACGGAGTCTTCTCTAGGATCTAGATGATTTAATTTGGTTAGGACTCTTTTGAATGGAACTGGTTCAAATTAATTGGATAGGTTTAAGAGAAATTTAGACTTAGGTAAGGCTCTACTCAGGATTCAAAAATAATTATTTCAAATTATGCAGAGTGTAGAAAACATACCTTGTTATCTTGATAAACCAAGTTCTTCACTCATAAGTCTCTTGTGCAAGTCTAAATTTGCCAAAATAGAGAAAATAACATTTGATATTAATGAATCATTTTGACATATGGCACAGGAGTATACTACTGAAAGTATGAGACTGAGCAAAAATTAGTCTAATTATATATATATATTACAGATTTTCTAACCACAAATTTTTTTCATTGTTTTTTCAATATTTTTTTCATTTTCTTTCGTTTAACATTGAATTGGCCCCTTTAGATGATCTTAATCATCCCTAATTCCAACCTGTTCCTCTCAAAGTGATCTCTACTTATGGCTTTTGTGAAGGTGTCAGAAATTTGCTTATCAGTAGCACCAAACTCCACAGTGATCAAGCCTTTCTCATATTTGTCCCTAAAAAAATGGTGCCTAACATATATGTGCTTAGTTTTCTTATAATGAACCGAGTTCTTTGTCATACTAATGGTACTACTGTTATCACAAAATATAGGGATGCAACCAAGATCAATTCCAAAGTCCAATAATTACTGTTTGATCCACAATAATTGAGCACAACATGAAGAAGCAACAACATACTCATCTTCAGCAGTAGATATGGCCACTGAAGTTTGCTTTTTGGTAGCCCATGACACAAGACATGAACCAAGAAAGTGTATCATACCTGAGGTGCTCTTCCTATCCACACGGAAAACTGCATAATCAACATCAGCATATTCCACTAGGTTAAAATTACTACCTTTTGGATACCAAAGGCAAAGGTCAGTGGTGCCTTTCAAGTATCTCAATATTCTCTTAACATCAGTTAAGTGGGACTCCTTTGGATTTGCCTGAAATTGAGAACAAAGACCTAGACTAAAAATAATGTCAGGTCTACTAGCAGCAAGATATAAAAGAGAACCAATCATTCTTCTATACAACTTCAGATCAACAGACGAACCAGGTTCATCTATATCCAATTTTGTGGATGTTGCTATAGGAGTATTGATTTCTTTTGATTCTTCCATATATTTGCTGATGGATTATAGTTCCATTTGAGATTTGTTTAATTTGTAAGCCTAAAAAGAAATTAAGCTCACCCATCTTACTCATTTCAAATTCACTCCCCATTAGTATAGCAAATTCCTTACTTAGTTTATTAGTAGTTTCTCCAAAGATTACGCCATCAACATATATCTATACTACTAGAAGGTCTTTATCTTTTTCCTTCAAGAATAGATTGTTATCGATTTTACCTCTCTTGTAGCCATGATCAAGCAGGAATTTTGATAATCTTTCATATGCTCTAGGAGCCTGCTCGAGCCTATAAAGTGCTTTATCTAGTTTGTACACATGATCCGGAAACTCCTTGCTTTCAAACCTTGGAGGTTGCTTGATAAACACTTCTTCCTTCAAATAAAAATTGAGGAATACACTTTCGACGTCCATCTGGTGAAGAGTAAATTCCATGTAAGCAGCAAAGGCTATGAGCAGTCTTATTCCTTCCAACCTTGCAAATAGAGAAAATGTCTCATCATAGTCCATGCCACCCTCTTGGCTATATCCTTGAACCATTAATCTTGCCTTGTTCTTTGTAACAGTTCCATCTTCATCAAGTTTGTTTTTGAAGACCCATTTTGTGCTAATTATTGATCTGTCCTTAGTTCTTGGAACCAGATGCCAAACTTGACTCCTTTCAAACTGGTTGAGTTCATATTTCATTGAATTTACCCATTCTGCATCCTGCAAAGCCTCAACAATATTTTTAGGTTCAATAAGAGATAAGAAAACATCAAAAGCATAAAGATTCTTTAATTAAAATCTGGTTTTTATTCCAAAGGTTGGATCAGTAATTACATTATCAATGAGATGAGAACTTTGGTACTTGTAAGGTTTCACAACCAACTAGTTTCCTCTTGATGTTTCTCCAATGTTTTGTTGTTGAGGAACATGTTCATGAACAGGTTCCATCGAGGTATAAGATTCGGTTCCTCTTTGTTCAGTTCCCCCTATCAGGTTGCCTTGAATAGAAGAACATGTTCCATCACTTGGGCTGTGATTTCATTTAAACTTCTTACCAGCCAAATTGCTTCATCATCATGTTCATGTCTCTCATAAAAGAATGTTAGTTTCATCAAAAATCACATGTACACTTTCTTCTACACGTATTTCTTTTGTTGTATTTCTTATAAGCTTTACTATGTGAAGCATATTCCAAGAATACTCTCTCATCACTTCTGGGATCAAACTTACCTAGGGAGTCTTTAGTATTGTTGTGCACAAATAACTTGCATCCAAATGCCCTAAGATGGGATATATTTGGTTTTCTCCTTTAATGTAACTTATCGGGAGTCTTCTCTACAAGAGGTCTAGTCATGCACCTATTGATAATGTAGCACGCAGTATTTACAGCTTCTGCCTAGAAGCTATGGGGAAGTTTACTAGAAAGAAGCATAGTTCTAGCTATATCTTCAAGTGTCCTATTATTTATTTCAACTACTTCGTTTTATTGTGGAGTCCTAGCAGCAGAAAAATTATGATCTATGCCATGCACATCACAAAATTCAGCAAACTTAGCATTTTCAAATCCAGTTCCATGATCATACCTAATTGATGCAAGTTGATTACCTAGTTGTTTATGAGTTTTACTAACAAAAGAAGTAAACATGTCAAATGCTTCATCTTTAAATGTTAAAAATAATGTCCAAGTAAACCTAGAGTAATCATCAATAATGATAAGTGTATATGAGTCCACCAAACTATAGAGAGACCAGGTCCTCTATGAGTTTCCACTGAAAATGCTAATGAAACAATAAGTAAATAAGATAGGGAGTTTTACATTGAAAAATCCACGCTCAAGGGGATAAAAAATAACGACCTAGACTGGTAGGATTTCAACTTCACTATGAGCAACTTTTAGATTACAAACTATGCAATCTAGGAATCAAACTCTTAATCCCTCACTAACTTGTAATACACCTATTACAAGCCACTTTGCAATACACCTATTACAATGACTTCAACTCATGACTAACTCTAGTCACGACACAAACACTAATGGTTTGTGATTCAAAAGGATTCCTAAGCAACACTTCTAGCTAAGAAAATTAGGAATTACAATGAAGAAAAATTACAAAGTTAAAACTCAACTAAGGACAACAAAATACTAGATTTAGGAACTGGTCCGTAGTACAGTTAAACTTTGTTCTTGATGCACTTGAAAATTGAATGCTCAAGTATCAGATGGCTTGAATGCTTGAAGTGAATTCTCAAGTGTTCAAGTGATGTTTTGTTGTAATTCTCTTGTTAATGCAACTTGGATGACATCACTTTAATGATGTAATCACTTGGTTGGTCAAAGGACAAGTGACTACAGAACTGTGCTGCAATGTTTCTATATACAGTTTAGGAAGTAACTTTCCAGCTATAGACAGTTGACTTTTTGTACTGCTGTCAGGGAAACATAAGGGATCATGTCCCCGTGTTGGTTCTCTATCTTCTGAAGTTGTAGCAATTCACATTAGCTGGAGTCCGTTGATTAGCAATGTGTACGAAGTGTGTCATTTTCTCTATCTGGTTCTTTCACAGTAAGTTTGTTAGATCCTCAAAACATAAAGCTAAGACATTGAAAAGCCATCAATTTCTCCCTTTTTGATGATGACAAACTTAGACATTGATAACATATTTTTGGAACAGAAATAACCGGATAAAGCAACAAGAACTTCACAAGTTCCCCCAACTTTATGCTTCCCCCTTAATTAGATCCCTGTTTCAATTATACTTCCCCCCTTTTGGCATCATTAAAAATACATAAACAAGCAATCAACATAAAGAACTCTAGCCTAGCTAACTCATCCTACATATGTGCACACAACATGATAGAAGAGAGAAACCAAGAAACATAAGCATTAGTAGCAAAAAAGGATAGTTTTTATATATAAAACATATGCCTTTACTTATACAACAGCAAAGATTGGAGTGTTTTTAGTGGGAGCAGTACAGGTGCATCCCATCCACATCACAAAAAAAAAAAAAACAAAAAAAGTTACCAAGTCATCAAAACAAGAACACAAAATCCAGAACTGGTCACTGAAAGGGCTGCCTAAGGGACACTAAGAAGAGAGGGTTTAAAAGCTGCAAAAAGGGTTTGAAGAACAAGATCTATTCGGGCATTCATCGACATTTGCTCGGTGAGCAGTTACTACTTCGGGTTCTCCACTTGTGCCCTATGATTAGCATTTTCTTTGGTCAAACGAGCGATCTCCTCATTTGACCCTAAGGCCGCTTGGGCCTGCTGACCTTCTAGGATAGCATTCCTCGCCTTTAATTTTTGAATATCCTCAATTGCACTGTTTTGAGCGTTGATTATCTGAGAGATTGTAGAATTACTGCCTACCCCTCCATTCTTTTCGATACACACACATTTCTCCAAAGTTATTTAAGAGAAGGTCTGCTTCTTGATCCCTACTTTGCACTATCCCTATGGCACTTTGAAGAACTTAAAAACGTGCGTAAGAAGAAACCATATGGAAGACCATGGTTTCCATCATTGAAAGTTTCCACCTTCTGCATATGCTCAATCATGATGGCAGACAAGCTCACACGTGTAAATCCATCCAGTGCCTCCATCAGATACAACTTGGACCTGAAAGTCTTGGACCTCCTCTCAGCATGGGGTATAAGAGCCTTGTTCACCATCTTGAAGAGCAATTGATAAACAGGGAGAAAGGGTTTCTTGTGAACCCATTCCCCTTTCTGGTTTGTATTATCCTTCACGATGGCATTTCTGAAGTTTGACACACACACACATCCTTCACAGTAGACATACCAACAGTAGGGACTTTCAAAATATCCCCAAGCAGAGCAACATCAAACACAATATCAACCCCATTAACTAAAGCACAAATATGGTCAGTGTCAATAGGAAAGAGGCCGACATAGAAGCTTTGGACCACATCCTCAAACACCTTGGACGCATCCATTTGGAATAAATTCCCCCACCGTTGAAACTCAACAATCTCAATTACTTGTCTCATACCAGCCATATTAGAAATTTCTAGGTCAAAAGTGCAATCTAACAAGACCTTGTGATGCCTCATGCGTTTTGTAGTAGACTTAGAGCCCGTTTGGATGGGCTTCTTGTAAATGAATTTTAAGCCAAAATCCATAAGTTAGGAATTTTAGCTTTTGGTTTTTGGTTTATTTTTGTTGTTTTAGCTTAAAACAACAACAACAACAACCCAACAAAATCCCACTAATGGGGTCTGGGGAGGGTAGTGTGTACGCAGACGTTAACCCTACCCCGAAGGAGTAGAGAGGCTATCTCCAAAAGACCCTCGGCTCAAGAAAACAGAAAGACAAAAGGGCTTTCTAGCTTAGATTAAAAATAAGTTCTTAAAAGCACTTTTTACTTTATCCAAATACTTTAAAATGGCTTAAAAGCATTTAAAATAAACCAATCCAAACAGGCTCCTAGTCTCACTTTTCACTTTCTTTGCAGAACCAGGTTCCTTCAGAGATTCCAACTTTCTCTTGCTAGACTTCACAACACTTGAATTTTCTTTTCCACTAGGCTTGTCCAATACATCCCCATTAGAAAATGATGGTTCACTCACAACATCTTTCGATTTTCCACTTTTCAGAACAACTTTCAACTTTGAATTGGGGGTTGTAACAACTTCCACTAAAGCAGAATGCTTCTTCTTTTGGGACCTTTTATCCAAGGAACTAGGTTCCTCTGTTGCTTTCTTATCAACTTCCACCACAGTGAAGTCCTTGTCGCATACTACCTCTCCATTTTTCACCAACCTCTTCTTTTCCTTCTTACTGCTCCTTTTTCTCTTGGGGAGACTCATAACCCTCTTTTGCTTGCAACCTAGTAGTAGGTCGCTTGGTAGAAGACTCAGGAGTGATTACTGGCTTTCACTTGACAATAAATGCATCTAGAGCAATATTGTCTTGATCTTCCTCATCATTAGACCTCATCTAAGGAACCAGAATTTCCAAGGGCTCAACAGCAAAGTGTGGAGAAGGTGCACGAGCAGATTTGACCTGGGAGGAGGATCCTTGACCTGTTTCCTTCGGGGAGGGATCAGGTCCTTCACGAGAAGTCCCAGTAGTTTCTACTAGTGTAGAGCTTTCAACAATACCACGACTCTTTCTTCCACTAACCATATGTGTCTCATTCTTCTGATACTTGTGTACACCATGCACTATTCCATCTGCAAATACAACAAAAATGGTTGCTACGGTTTCCTCCTCTAGAGAATCCATGAATACTATAGAATCTGAAGCAAGAATGGCGGAAGGTTGATCAATCCTAGCCCTTGAAATCTCTATAAACTTTGGAGCTTTACCCTGTTATCCACCCTTGCCTTGGTAGGTAAGAATCTTAGTCAATAGAGATGAAGGATTATTGATTTTTGGGGTTTCTGAGTCCTCATCATTTAGAGGAGAGAGAGTCTGAGATAGTCGTATTAGAATAGGAAGGTGTAGGGAAATCTGGGTTGGAGGTATTTTCAGTAAGGGTGGGCGTTCGATATTTCAGTATGGTATTTGAAAATTACGGTTCGGTTTCGGTATTCGGTATATAAAGTGTGCATACCAAATACAATACCAAAGTAGTTCGGTATGGATCAGTATCTTCTTGTTTGGTTCAGTATGATTTTGGTACGGTTCAGTATCGTACCATATTTTTGTGAACTAAACAACGCTGAGCTACTGAATTATAATTCATTAGAAAATTTCAATTGCGTGATAATGAATATAGCAACAAGAAAATGTGGGTAGTACCTTCACTCTAATAGAAATCACTACATGAGCATAACAGTACAATGTGAGTATTTTCTTTACTTCTAATAATTTATAATAGAAATCATATCTAATAAAGTGGTAAATGAGTAGAACAACAATAGATACGAGAAGATCCTTTACTTTTCTAATTATAACAATTTCTAATGTTAGGTTGGCATTGGGGTTACTGTCTAAAGGTAAGAAATAACAAGTTAGAAACTTGGGCTAAAAATTGATAACGGTTTGGGCATGCAATGAAGGAAGGTGTACTTAAATTATTTGGTATTTTAGTATTTCGGTATATCGAAATATCAAAATTTCAATATCGAGGACCGTACCAAAATACCGAATAACTGGAAATCCTATACCGAAATACCAAAATAATTCAATCCGATTTGGAATTCGGTTTTTTGACTTTTATGCCCACCCCTAGTTTTCAGTGGTTGGGACTGGAATGGTGACAGATGGTTCTTCAGGGACAGAGGACTCAAGGGTTTTCTCTAGGTTAATTTCTACTAAAGAAGGGATTTTTGAGTGATTGTCAGCCATTATAGAGATTGAGTTAAATTTTTTTGGAGAAGGTCTGATAAGAGGGATATGATCGGTCAATAGAATAGAGGGTTTTAATGAGATAAGGTAATTATGAGGGAGATAGATAAAAATCGGTTCTAAAATGGTGGTAGTGTGTGGGAAGTTGCAATGTTTCAGAGGGAGATGGAAAGGATTTGAAATGAAAAGATGTGACAGCAGAGTCTGAAAAGGTGGATGACATGGCAGTTGATATTTACACCTTTTTAAGATGTGTGTGAAAGAATGCATAGGACTACTAACCTTTGGTACAAGAACCAGGTTGTTGAACTGTCTTTGAAAATTCCAATCCTCGTTTACCCCCATGCAATGCATCTACAACTTCTATGATCATCATGCATGTCTACCTGCAATGGTATTGAAGTAATTTAGACTTGGCCAAAAAATATTTTAGATAATATTACCTGAAGGTGACTTTCATAGCCAACTGATGGGAATCAGGTTTTCAAATTAGGCTTCAATAGCCCCAGCTTCACCCTATTTATTTCAAAATGCTCCTTACTCAATGCTTTGGTGAAGATATCTATAATTTGGTCTACTATATTGCAGAACTTCATATAGATAAGCCCCTTCTCCACATTGTCTCTCAGAAAATAATGTCTCATATCAATGTGCGTGGTTTTTTTTATGTTGAACTGGATTCTTGGCCATGTTGGGTACACTGGTGTTATTACGTACAAGAGGCACACAGTCAGTATACACACCAAAATCTTCCAATTACTGTTTGATCCATAGGAGCTGAGCACAACAGGAAGATGCAGCTACATATTCTGCTTTTGCTGTTGAAAGAGCCATTGAGTTTTGCTTCCTTGTGCCTCATGAGATTAGACATGATCCTAGAAAGTGAGCCATCCAGAAGTTATTTTCCTATCCATAACATAACCTGCATAGTCAGTATCAGCATACCCAATAATTTAAAATTGTCATATGAGGGGTAGTACATGACCAGGTCTTGTGTTCCCTTGAGATATCTCAAAATTGTTTTGGCAGCCTTCAGATGAGATTCCTTGGGATTCGACTGTAACCTTGCACATAGCTTCACATTAAAGAAAATATCAGGTCTGCTGGCAGTAAGGTAGAGAAGAGATCCAATAATGCCTCTATACATGGTTTGATTCACAGAAGAGCCGGATTTATCTATGTCCAGTTGAGTGGTAGTGGCTATGGGAGTGTTTATCACTTTTGATGCTTCCATATCAAACCTCTTAAGGAGTTCCTTGATCTATTTCTGCTGGCAGATGTATGTACCCTTTGTGGACTACTTCACTTGAAGACCCAAGAAGAAATTCAACTCACCCATCATACTCATTTCAAACTCACTTCCCATGAGTTTTGAAAATTCTTCACATAGTGAATCAGCTGTTTCCCTCAAAATGATATCATCAACATATACCTAAACGATGAGCAGGTTCCTCCCCCATTTCTTAAAGAACAAGGTGTTGTCAATTTTCCCTCTTGTAAAACCATTTTCTAAGAGGAACTTTGACAGCCTTTCATACCAACCTCGAGGAGCTTGCTTCAACCTATATAATGTCTTGTCTAGTTTAAACACATATTCATGGTGTTCATGACATTCAAACCCTAGAGGTTTCTTTACATAGACTTCTTCCTTAAGAAATCCATTCAGAAATGTACTTTTGATATCCATTTTGAACAGAGCAAATTCCATATGTGATGCAAAAGTGATTACAATTCTAATAACTTCCATGCGAGCAACCAGAGCAAACGTCTCATCATAACCTGATTGTAACCTTGAACCACTAGCCTAGCCTTGTTCCTTGCAGTGTTTCCATGTTAATCAAGCTTATTCCTGAATACCTACCTGGTTCCTATGATGGTTTGATCTGAGGGTCTAGGTACCAGGTGACATACATTGTTCCTTTCAAACTGATGCAACTTATATTGCATTGCTGTAATCTAGTCTGTATCCTTTAAGGCTTCCTTGATGTTTTTGGGTTCTATTTGGGAAAGAAAGGCTGAGAAGGCAAGTAAATTTCTGGCTTTTGATCTGGTTCGCACTCCAGAATCTAGAGAGGTAATTATATTGTCAAGAGGATGAGAGATTTTGTATTTCCAGTTGGGCATTTGAGGCTCATTTGTAGAGGAGATGGGTAGATCGAACTGGTTTTCTTGTATTCTTCTCTCAGCTACTTGTGGAGTACTTAGTGTCACACCTCCTTTTTTACCGAAGCTTTAATATCGGCCTTTACTACACCTCGGGAAGAGATACAGTAATAAAGGAATTTTTTCATTTTAAGGACAATCGAAACGGGATTCATTTTTATTTAAGAATCAGAGTCGCCACTTGGGAGATTTATGGTGTCCCAAGTCACCGGTTTGAATCCCGAATCGAGGAAGGGTTTGACTCTGTTTAACAGTCGCGAATCAGAAAATCCGAGTAAGGAATTCTGTTAACCTGGGAGAAGGTATTAGGCACTCCCGAGTTCTGTGGTTCTAGCACGGTCGCTCAACTGTCATATCTGGCTAAAATATTTGATTTTAAAACATATTATCCTATTTGTGCATTTTTAGAATTAATTACCGCTTTTGACAACTATTATTTTATTCAAGAAAGTGAACATCATTTAAGAACATATTTTTGAATCACATCACATGAAATGCACCCGGATCCTTGACATATTCTCATTTGACGTTTTCGGATTTGGATTTGGGTTGTATGAAATGCACACCCATATTAGGAAAGTAATATTATTAAAAATCGTGCCTAAAGTGGCTAACGTGTTGTTATCTTTTGGGAAGGCTGTGAAATTTGCTAAATGGCCCGTCCCGAATCTCTAAGTATTTTTAATTAAGTAATTAATGAGGGCCCCGCAATTTGTATTTGGTTTGGCGAGGCTCGTCTCATTTTATTAGAAGGCCAATCCTAAAGCAAACTAAGATTTTTCTTTTTTTTTTGTATCTAAAGGTTAATTAATTCATGAATATAAATTCGGGCCTCGAATTCAAGTCCGAATTCAAACAAAAAGGTAAAACCTTTTAGCTTGAACCCGCTACCTAATTCAAAACCAAACTTTATATCATGGCGTTTAACTTTGCGAGGTCCATGGAAATTTGCTAAATGACACACCTCAATTTCTACTTACAAACAAGATTAATTAAAGAGGGCCATGCATTATGGAAGTCAACTATCCAGTACATCACTAATCTAAACATTACATTAACTAATCTTATAAGCCAACTAAATCGCCAAAGCTTACTGCCCAGTAAATGTTCCTCACCTTGTTTCTCTCCTTTATCATTGCAACTCCAAATCACAAACAGAAAAACAAGACCAAACCAATCAAGTTGAGAAGATATGCTAACCAACTCTATTCAAGGAAAGAAAACGATCAAATAGAACTATCAGTTGGCACAGGGACATAAACAGGGCAAGGAGCGGAAACAATGAAAGAAAGTAAAATAAAGACTACGAAAACTAGAAATTATGAAGACGAAATAAAAAAAATCAAAAAATAATTCCACCAAAATAAAACTACAATAAACAATTAACCAACTCGAATCACAACAACAGCTTGCCGATCAACTAGGGAATGGCAGAATGAATATTTAAGAAGCTTGACCAATCTCAAGACTTTAATTTCATACAGAAACTCATGTGTTCATAACATAATAGGAATAAAACCCAAATTATCACATAAACCAAAACAAATTCTTCATGTTTAAATTATCGTCACTTCTCATGAAGAAACAACTAACTAGGCCTTTGTATCAACATCATTCAAGAAAACTCCTCCCTTATTTTCAACAGTACTCTGCCCGGAAATTTATTTACCAAAAAGCTTATTTCATATTATTTTTTTGAATTATACGGCTCAATCTTGAAATCGACAAATCAACAACTACTATTCAAACACTTAACAGTTTCCTCACTTAATAACACTCAATGGATTAGGATTAAAGTAGAATGAGAAACTATTTCTAGTTCCCAGAACTTCAAGGATGAGCCCAGCTCCACACAACTGAACCTCGAACTTCAAATTTTAAGTGAAAAAAACAATGGTAACAAGTAGACTCGAACCTAAAAAAACGATCATACTTGACGCGAAACTACCACGAATTTAAACTGATCTTTGGCTAAATCAGTAGCATATCTCAATAGAACCTAAAACTGAAAAGAAAAAGCTAGAGAAAGATTTCTAACATTTCGGATTCAAATCATAAGATGCTTTCAAATTCTCAGCATTGCAAAAGTGATTTCAGCATTCATGCAAAATTCAAACTACAACAACAAATACTCACTTTGTTTTTTTAGAACTCTAACTCAAACAACAGTAAAAATGAAGCTGGTTTTGCAAACCTCAACATTATCGAGTCATTAAGGAATTGACAGTATTCCAACAGAGTCACATTATTCCTTTAAATCTCGAACACGACAAGGAAGAACCAAGCCTCGCTATGAGGTGCGAACTGAACTGATTTAAAATATAACTCAACTAAGCTTAGCATAGAGTTGCGACAGTTCTAAATGCTGAGACGAACTGACTGGATCAACATCACTCAATGAATGTCTAAGAACAATTTCAGAACTCATTTTAACATATACACAGCCAAACCAACAAAAGGATTGAACAAAGCAAGCTTCAACCTCTAAGACTTCATGAATATGTTTTAGTGCTCAAATCCAGTTTGGAAAAAACAGAGCTATAAGAACAACTTCAATGTAATTCACGTTTGAATTCCAAAATCGAATTTAAAAATCAACTATAGTGTTTTCCTTAATATTGATGAACTGAGATAAAATCAAAATAACAATCTAAATCAAAAATCGAATAGAAAGACAAAACAAAGCAATCACCTAAGCAAAATAAATTTGTATATGTATCATATGAACTGTGCGAACGAAAATAATCAATCGCTGAGAAGAATCATCCGATAGAACCACACAGAAACAAATTGTAACAACATTTACATCCAAACATGAATTGAAACAGAATACAAGTAGTAGAAGAGAATTCAACTCAATTAAAATAGCATAACAGGGAACGAAAGGAACCTGTTAAAGTCAAAATAACAGAAGGAGATTTCAACGATAACTCCACTTCAAGTTCCAAAATCCAAAAAATCAAGCTTCGAAATCGGATAGAAATGTTATTACACCAATTCGAATTGGAATCAGAAGAATGTCCCTCAGAATAAAAAAAAACTAAACCCTATCTATTTCTTTGAATTTCTCTTCGATTTTCCTCTCAAAATCTTCGAAAAAAAAATCTCCTCCTCTCCTGAATCGCCGCCTTACATCTCTGAAATAGCCTTGAAGCTTTTGCTCAGTGGAGGGATGATAGAGACACGCTATTTTCGTGTCTCTATCTGATGAAGCTTCCGTTATAATCAAGGTTAAAATGGGTTGGGTCGGGTATATGTGTGGGTTGGGGCGTGGGTTTGGGATTTGGGCCAGGTTTTAGGGGTGTTTTTCTTAATTTGTTTTGGGCTTAGGGGTGTTTTGGCCCAAAATTATTGTATTATATTCCCTTTTATATTTGTTTTTGTATTTTTCTTCCATTATTTTCACTTGTATTTTTGTATTCATTTTTAAAATTTTAATATATCATATATATATTTTGTATTTTCTTGATTTTATAAAATTGAGAGATTAAACCAATTAAACTAATTAAAGTCTAAAACTATTTAATAACGATTTTGTAGCAATTTTCAATTAAATCATTAAAATGCTAAAATAAACTATTTTTGTGATTTTCTTTAAATTTCTAAAATGAATTAATGCATATTTTTTATATTTTTAACATGAGTTATTATGCAACCAATTAATACGAAAAAATGCAACAAAATTCCTAAAAATTGTAAAATTATTTAATTTGAAACTTTTGGAATAATTTGCTTAGGGTAAAAATCACGTGCTCACACCTTGCACTGCATCAATCACTTTTTCTTCAGCTTCAGTGGTTGTAATTGTGGTACCTAGTTCCCTTGAGGAAGAAGCTGCATTGTCTCCACTTGGCTCCTTCACTTGACTCATTATGTCTGCCTTTCCATTTTTCATGTCGATGACTTCTCCTGGAATTAGTAAGGGCTCCCCATCTTGATCATCTTTGTTGATTTTCACACAAAAGGAATAGGACTCGTCAAAGATTACGTGACATTTTCCTCAATACACTGCGTACGCTTGTTGTATATCTTGTAAGCTTTTCTTTGAGAAGAATACCCTAAAAAGATTCCTTCATCACACTTGGCATCAAATTTACCAAGATGATCCTTTCCATTGTTGATAACATAACATTTGCACCCAAAAGTTCTTAGGTGAGTTAACTTGGGTTTCCTTCCATTTAGCAGCTCATAGGGGGCTTTGTTCTGGAGAGATATGATCATGCACCTGTTCACCAAGTAGCAGGCAATGTTGACAACTTAAGCCCAAAAGTTCTTTGCAATCCCATTGTCGATCAACATTGTTCTTGCCATTTCCTCAAGAGTTCTATTCTTCCTTTCCACAACTCCATTTTGCTAGAGAGTTTTTGGGGCTGAGAAAATGTGAGTAATGCCATTTTCATTATAGAATTCATCAAATTTTGCATTGTCAAATTCTATTCCATGATCTGATCTAATACATGTTACTCTAGACTCCATCTTCACTTGGATGTTTTTCACAAAGGCCACGAATACCTCAAAGGTTAGAGTCCAAGTGAATCTAGAGTAGTCATCCACTATCACAAAGATGTATCTTTTTCCTCCCCTTCTTTGCACTATCAAAAGGCCACACAGATCCATATGAAGGAGATCAATTGGCTTTGAGGTGCTGACATCTTTCTTATACTTGAATGAGGGCTTCACATGCTTCCCTCTAACACAAGCATCACAGGCTTTCTATTCTTTGAACTTTGACATGGGCAGACCACGGACCAGGTCCTTCTAAATTAGTTTATTCAGAAGAGAGAAGCTTGCGTGCCCTAATATTTTGTGCCAGAGTTCAGCATCATCATCAATAGCTTTCAAGAAACTCAAATCGCCACTTTGTATATACTCAAAATCAGCAACGTAAATGTTCTTGTATCTTTTGGCCACAAGTACCACTTTACCAATTACCATATTTGTAACTGTGCATATCTTGGACAAGAACTCCACCTTGTTTCCTTTATCACAAATCTAAGAAACACTCAAGATACTGTACTTATGACCATTGACGTAGCACACATTCTCAATTGAGTGAGTGAGTGAGTGATTTCCCGACTTTTCCAACTCAAAAAATGTACCCCTTTTTTCCCATTGCCAAAGGATACACTCCCCCCTTGAAGAACTTTTAGTGAAAGAAAGTCCATGGTGTTCCCAGTCATGTGCTTTGAACATCCACTATCCACGAACTATTGTTGACTGCTTCTTTTCACTATTCCCTGCACAAGAAAATCAAGAGTTAATTTTAGGAACCCAAACAAGTTTGGGTCCCTTTGTTGTAGGCAAGAGGATAAATAAGAGCTCTCTTAGTCCATGCAGGTGACACGCATTTTTTATGGTGGAACCTGATCCCTTTATAGTAGTTACCTTTTCAGCAAACACTTTGTTTTCTGAATAGACTAGACCCTGGCTTGGCAATTTTCTTTGAAATGCCATTGTTCCCACAATGTGTACAAAACCAATTATCCGGTGTGGTAACATTCTTGCTATGGGGGTTGTAAGGAGTCCTCTCCCTCTGAAACCCTATTCCCTGCCTATTTCCACCATTATTAACATACACAACAGTAATAGCTTCCGAGGACTAAGTCCAGTTAAGGGACTTTTCAAGATCATTTTTTACTCTTTCCAGTTCAGTTTGGAGATGTTTGTTTTTTTCAAGTTCCACACACAATCTAGTTCTCACAACTTTTAGCTCATTTTCAAGCTTAATGTATGCCTCACTAGCTACTGCTTCTCCTTTTTCAGAATTTCCAGGCCTACACTCAGTTCCTGGTTCCTCCATAGTTTCCCTTAAGTTTGAAATCAATATTAAGAGGTCATCTCTCTCCTCTTAAATCGTAGTCACTCTCTCCACTAAGACCTCTTTTTCTTTACTGAAATTCTAAATGGTTTCCTTATAGTCAACAGCTACAACTACCAAGTCATCAATTTCATGTTCTATTCTAGCTATTTTTCAGTTAAAACAATTTTTTCATTTTTCAAATCGCTTATGCTTTCCTTCAGATCAACTATAAACACTACTAGATCATCTCTAGTTTGTTCAGCTTCTCCTAGTTCTAAGTTCAAGGCATCTTTATCCTCTATAACACTATGATAGGCACCAATTAATACCTTTGTTAATGAAATGAGTTTCTGGTAGGATTTCAGATTTCTCTTAACATCCCTGAAGTTTAACTCATCATTGTCATCTTCTTCATCATCGTCTGATTGGGCATTCATTTCCTTCACTTTCAACTGCCATCATGGAACTGTCACATGCATCAGTTTCTTCTTCAGACTCATTAAGGAATTTCCCCATGCTGCACGAGCTTGTTTCACCACATTATTAGTAGATCTCCTCCTTTTGAAGTGCTTGTCAGGATCCAGGTTCCTCTTTGCTATTTTATCAGGGTTGTATTTGGAGTGCTCTTGCTTCATGAGAGGACAATATTTGATGAAGTGCCCTGGCTTTCCACACTTGTGGCAGAGGTCATAGTTCTTTGGTCTACTGGAGTTGTCTTTTTTTAGTATTCCTCCATTTCTTCTGACCATCTTCTAAAACTTTTGGTTAAGTAAGTCATATCACTGTCCTCATCACTTGAGTCATTGCTTTCAGCTTTGAGTACCAGGTTTTTTTCCTTCTTTGGTTCTCTTCTTTCACTGTCTATCTTCCTCTTCATTTTGTAGGTTTTTAGATTTCCAACAAGCTCGTCTATGGTCAGATCCTGCAAGTCCTTTGCTTTAGTAATAATATTCACTTTACTCTCCCATGAATTAGGCAGGATACTAAGAATCTTCCTCACTAGCTTGTTCCTGGGAATGACTTCACCAAGTGAGTGTAACTCATTTATGATGGAAGTGAATATTGTGTGCATATCTTGAATAGATTCATCATCCTTCATCCTAAAGAGTTCATACTCGATGGTGAGCATATCAATCTTAGATTTCTTTACTTGAGTGGTTTCCTCATATGTTGTTTGCAAAGATTCTCATATCTTCTTGGTGGTTTGACAAGTTGAGATCCTGTTGTACTCGTCAGGTCCAATGCCACACATCAAGATTTTCTTGGCACAAAAACTTTTCTCCATAATTTTCCTATCAGCATCGATGTATCTTTCCTGGTCTGTGGCATCGTAAATGGAAGATCTATGACATTCTTTGTTGGGATATAAGGACCATCACATATGACATCCCACAACTCAGAATCTTCAGCCATGATAAAATCATGCATTCTTGTCTTCCACCACCTATAGTGCTACCCATTGATCCTGGGTGGTCTATACGTAAATTGACCTTCTTCAAAATTTGGTGGAGCTACCATAAGGATCCTTCTTAGGTGTTAGCCTGATAGGAGGAACCCCCTCTGAAACCAATTGATAATTTATATGAGTCCACCAAACTATAGAGAGACCAGTTTCTCTATGAGTTTCCACTGAGAATATTAATGAAACAGTAAGTAAACAAGATAGGGAGTTTTACGTGGATAAATCCCTACTCGAGAGGATAATAAACCACAACCTACACTGGTAGGATTTCAACACGCAATCTAGAAATTAAACTCTTAATCCCTCACTAACTTGTAATACAATATTACATGCCACTTTGCAATACACCTATTACAAAGACTTCAACTCATGACTAACTCTAGTCACGACACAAACACTAAGGGTTTATGATTTTAAAAAAGGTTTTTAAGCAATGCTTCTAGCTAAGCCAATTAGGAATTACAATTAAGAACAATTACAAAGTTACAACTCAACTAAGGACAACAAAATACTAGTTTTAGGTACTGGTCCGTAGTGGCATTATTCTTTGTTCTTGATGCACTTGAGAATTGAATGCTCGAGTATCAGATGGCTTGAATGCTTGAAGTGAATTCTCAAGTGTTCAAGTGATTTTTTAATTGTAATACTATTGTTAATGCAACTTGGATGACATCACTTGAATGATGTAATCATTTGGTTGGTCAAAGGATATGTGACCGCAGAACTTTATTGCACTATTTCTGTGTACAATACATGCAGTCACTTTCTAGCTGTACACAGTTGACTTTTTATACTACTGTCAGGGAAACATAAGGGATCAGGTCCCTGTGTTGGTGTTCTATCTTCTGAAGTTGTAGCAGTTCACATTAGCTGGAGTCCGTTGATTAGCAACGTGTACCAAATGTATCAGATTCCCTATTTGGTTCTTTGACAGTAAGTTTGTTAGATCATCAAACAAAAAGCTAAGACATTTAAAACCCATCAAACAAGCACCATCATGTATCTTTTTCCATCTCTGCTTAATGTTCTCATGGGACCACAGAGATCCATATGGACCGGTTCCATCGTTCTGGTGGTGCTTACCACTTTCTTGCATTTAAAAGAGGATCTTATTTGCTTCCCTCTTGCACAAGCCTCACAAAATTTGTCTTCCGTAAACATGATGTTAGGAATTCCTATCACCTGGTCCTTGGATACTAATTTGTTGAGTCGACTCAGACTTGCATGTCCAAGTATCTTGTGCCACAGGAGGGGATCATTGTCCAACACACTTAAGCAAGTGAGTTCATTTTCTTAGAGTGTGGACAGATCTACAATGTAAATATTTTTTACTCTTTTTCCATACAAAATAACCTTGTCAGTGGTAAGATTTATCACAAAACATTTGGTAAAGGTGAACACTACCAAGTTACTCTGTCACACAGTTGTGATACATTAATTAGACTGTGTTTCAAGCCATCTATCAAGTAGACATTCTCGATAGAGTGAGAGTATGTATTACCTACCTTTCCAACCCCAATGATCTCACCTTTCTTTCCATTTCCAAATGAGACAGTTTCTCCTTTGAGGTCCTCAAGTGAAAGGAACTGGTTCTTGCTTCCTGTCACGTGCTTTGAGCAGCCACTATCCATTTACCATATTTGGCTGCTTCCCTTCACTTGGACCTGCTAAATAAAATCAAGGGTTAGTCTTAGGAACCCAAACTAGTTTGGTTCCCTTTCTAAAGGCAAAAGGGTGAATTAGATTCTTTTTGGCCAATCATGGCAGCCTATTTTTCCCTTGAACAAATATTTTATTCTTTTGACTAGCCTTTTCTTTTGCAGTACATTCACTTTTGTAGTGACCAATCTTACTATGGTGTGTGCAGATTTTGTTCTCAGGAAGTGTGAGGTACTTGCTTTTGGGATCCCACTTAGGTGCATGGGTCTCGTAGCCATGTCCTCTCTTATTGCTACTATGGTGTTCTTGTAGCCATGAAAGTTCGTCAAAGGACCTATTCCATTTACAAGTTCTGTCTAGCTCGTGCTTAACCTTGCTTAGATCCTCCTTTAGGACTCTTATCTGCTGATCTCTTTTATACAACTCATCTTTCATTTTTCTTAGGTTTTCTTCTAAAATGAGTTGTGTGTGATCAACTTTCTTTTTACCTGTTTCTAACTTCAGTTTTAGTTTTTTAGATCTAAACTCTAGGACAGTGGTGTCAAGTTCAAGAACCTGGTTCTTTAGCTCAGCATTTTTACTATCACTTTCACTAGCCTTAATTTAAAAATTTTTGAACTTAGCTTTTAAAATCACACAGTCCTTAGACAGATGTTCCATTTTATTGTTTAGACCCTTGGATTCATCAATAAAATCTAGGAGTAACTCAGATAGCCTTTCTTCAGACAAAAAATTAATATTGTCTTTAAAATGAATTATACTTACCTCAGATTCCTCATCAGATTCTCCAATTGCCATAAGTGCTTGTTCATCTCCATATTCATCCTCTGAGTCCTCATCTGAGCTTTCTCCCCAGGAAACAACCATAGCATTTATTAATCCTTTGTTCTTCTTGTGATGAACATATTCCTTTTTCCTGTTTTTGCGTTAAGCTCTTTCCTTCTTCTATTTAATTTTCTATTTAGGACAGTTTTTTATGTGGTGATCAGTCTTCCCACACTTGTAACATCCCTAATTGGTTTTCTTTTCAGAAATCCTTGGTTTGCTATAGTTTCCACTTCTAGAAGGACCCTTTCCTCTCATTAGGTACTTCTTGAAGTCTTTTGTGATCATGACCATTTCATCCTCCTCTAGATCATCACCTTCAGTGATTTTGAGTGCCAGGCTCCTTTCCTTTTTGGTTACATCCATCTTCATGGTTTGCCTTCTAAGTTCATCGGCAGTGAGATTTCCAATTAGCTCATCCGACTTAAGAGTGACAATGTTCTTTAATTCCTGAATAATAGTGATTTTGCTTTCCTATGAGACCGGAGGAACCCTTGTCAAAATCTTTTAAACTTTGTCTTCTTCAAGAATAACCAAGAGACAAGTTCATTAGTGATGTGATCTGTCATCTTATTTTTCCACCAAGAGTAATACTAGCCATTAAAGAGTAGAGGCCTAGCAGTGGATTGCCCTTCCCAATTTCTAGGCGGTGCGCTAATCTTGATTAATTCCTAAGGTATTAATCTCTTCAAAAATAATATGCTCTAATATCAATTGATGTTTTAACTTCAATACCACACAAGGGGAGGGGGGTGGTTGTGTGGTGTCTAGTTTTTCGGTTAAACTAATTACGAAAGGACCCGATTCATCTAAGTGTTCCTTACCTACTATTGCAGAAATAATAAATGTTGAAAGTAAAGAGCACAAGTATTTTACGTGGAAAACACCTGCCTCAAAAGGTGAAAAAACTACCACCTACTTTCCAGTAGGATTTTCCCAAACTCTCCACTAAATCACTAAGCCAAAAGCTACATTTACAAAATATTATTGTAAACCTAGGATTAACTCTAATCCCGTTGTAGCAAATAGCCTCTAACTTTTGCGACACTCTGAGTACCTATTACAATTGCCACTAGATAAAGCTGAAAGGTATAATATGAAAATACCTTCCACAACTGAACTAGAATAAAAGACAGACACTTGGAACTGGTTCTTCTATCTGGTTCATGTAGCTTTAGGTTTGCACACTTGAATCACACACGAATTACTTGCAAAAATCCCTACTATTTTGCTCTCAATTCACGTTTAACTTCTGCATTTGTGCATTTCCTATAAATGAGAACATCCTGCAATATATAGAGTTAGCAGATGAAGAAATAACTAGAGTTCTAGTGCTACTCTTCCATGGTGGAAAAGTTCTAGTTGATCCCAACTTCTACTCCTTCCCTATCTTGGAATGTGTTATCTTTGAGTAAGGAGTCCTTCTCCTTATCAATTATGCAACCTTTTCGATCAAGAGATATTAAATATACCAAGTTAAGCTTATCTCCTTCACGAGCCTCCCACATGCTCGAATCTGCCCATTTTTATGCACCACAAAAGATGGACCTTGTTCATGCCTGAGCTTCCTTTGTCAATTTTTAAAACTAACCTTCACTTGGACCAACACAACTGTCATAACTTCATCTTAATTATGCCCAATTGGGCATTGCAAGTGCCATATTTTCATACAAAAATGCCTTCGATCCCACCACCAGGGCCCGCTCCAACCTTATCAGGGGTAAGGCTTGTGCCTTAGGCCCCAAATTTAGGAGGCCCCATATTTTAAAAATAATAGGTTCATAGGTATTTTAAAAAAATAATATTTAATATTTTTAATACAAAACTAATATTTTTAATATAAAGGAAAGAAACTTTTTAGATATATAAATAAAATAATAATTTAACTTACTTAAAAATATGTAGATGAATAGTTTTAATACCTTTTAGTTTTCCACTTTTTACTTTTCCATTAAAAGAATTGTTCTCTCTTCCTTAATTTGTTCAAGTCAATATTTTTTTTTCCAATCTCTTCATATTTCAGAAAATTTTACATATTTCTAGCGTATCTCTTTGATATACTTACTCACTTCTTTCTCCAAGATTTCATTACTCACCTTCTTTCTTCAAGATTTCACTAGTTCTATACTTCTATTGCTTTGTAAAATCTTACCCAAGATCAATAATATCTCAAGAAAAATTAAATAGTTGGCTATATTATCAACCGAGCAAGAATTATTAGATAAAATCAACTTCAAATAAAAATATATTTTATAACTTTCTTTTAGAAATTTAGGCCTCATATTAAACTTTGACTTTAGATCCTATGTTACACCCCATGTTTTCGTACCTTAGAGTGCATCATAAGCCAATTAATGTAAGCTCAGAAATGGAATCATCTTTGAAAAGTTTATAAAGTTAGTTCATCATGTTAACATGGAGGTTACAAAAATTTAAGATCATTAATATCAAGTAGCAAGAGGGGTTGATGGCTTAGAAGCTAAACGAATTGAAGAAAATAAGTTTCATTGAAAGTCGACAAGTTGGAATGTTTTACCATGTACTTTTGGGGTGAGACAAGGGTTATTAACATTATAAGGACATTATATTATGAGTTATTTTAGTCGTATGATAGTTGGTGTTATATTTTGAAGTCAAGCGAGTTGTGGAACAAAAGTTGAAAAAGGTCATCACAAGTTCCATTCATAAATATATTGAAAATTAGGTTAAATGTAACTGAGTTTTTCTCCCAATGTACTTGGAATTATGGGATGATCTACCTACCAAATTAAAGATCTACGAGTTTAGTTTTTAACGGATTAAACCTTCCATTGATAAAACATTTTAGTAGAGAGATTTTTTACATTTTTGCGAGACTGCGCAGCTAGTAGGTAACAAGTAGGTGCATCATCTACTTGCCAAAAGGAAAGACCTCAATTAAAAGCCCCAAAGTCGGCCAAGAGGGTACTTTTAAGGACTATTAAACTCATTTATTTTATTATATTTCAGAAAAATCTCACACAAACCCTAGATTTTTTTGGATGCTACGACGCGATTCTAGTGCTGAAAAGTGCGGTCAGCTTGCTAGTTTCTCTTTCTCCTTCTTGTAGCCGTGTTGAGGAATTATTTTTGATGAAAAAGGTCCAGGCTTAGTGGGTTATACTCAGTACAAGGTAATTTTATGCTTCTCCTTCTATTATCTATGCGTTTGCGAGTTGTAACTCGATCGTAAAGAATAGACCTAGCTAGTTTCGAAAGAATGGTATGTTATTTGTTCTTGTGTAATGGTTGGCTGGTTGTGAACTTATTTCTAGGTTGAATTCATGGCTGGTTTATTGGATAAGAGGTATAATGATGTACTTTTGGTTGTGTTTCTCAATTTAAAAGAAAAGACAATTCGAAACGTGTTTAAGTAAACCAAAAAATTATTTTTGAGTTGATGAACTTGTAGGACTGTTTTGTAGGCTGTTTCGTGATGGTATTGTGTTGTCTCTTTTGCTACTATTTTTATTGAGTTGAGAGGAGGAACGGTGTGGAAAAACACCACATAATGGCAAGGTTGTTTGTTGGTCGTTCATCGTAACATTTTCGGATTGTTTGATACTATTATGGTTGTCATGTTGTGTATGAAGTGATAGGGGTATTTTGGGCTATTTGTAATTTGTTTTGACTAGTGTGAAGTCATATATATAGGGGGAGTTCTGTCCGTTTTATTATAAAATAGGTTGTAATCAATACATAATAGCTACGACGCTTAAACGATAACGAGAGTGTCATTTCTCTTATTGTAGACTAAGGAGCCGTGAAATTGCATAGCCTGAGGTTGGGAAGAATATACAAGGTATGTTAAGGCACTTACTTCTTTCTTTTGGCATGATCTAAAGTGACATGAACATAAACGGTACGGTAATTCGTAATCCTAGAAACTAAGGTTGTCCATGTTGTTCTTTTCTTATAAAGTTATTCTAAACAAGTGTGTATGATCCTTAAATCCTACTAAGGTTCATATTGATGGTAGGGATGTCCATAATGTTCTTAGGTCACTCCAAAAGGTTTAGAACTTGATTCCATGAGTCGAGCATGCATTATATATATGTATCTATTTTACTCTACCGAGCCGCGCTATAGTCGGCCGAGTACGACACCTATTGTGCAATCACTGATCAGTTGGGTTTACCGAGCTCTACGTGGTCGAATACGATTCTACCGAGCCTTATTATGGCTGGGTACGCTTTTTTTATCGAGTCCTCTTTGAGGCCGGGTACGATATTATGATGATGATGATGCCCACAGAGGCGTATGATTTATAAAAGTTTATGTATATATATGTATTATGCATTTCATGTCAGTAGCCCCCAGAGGCACTCAGATGTTACAGTTTGTATCCCCTCTACCTCTCTTTACATTACTGTTCTTATTTATGTTTTCCTGCCTTACATACTCGATACTTTATTCGTACTGACGTCCATTTTGCCTGGGGATGCTGCGTTTCATGCCCGCAGGTCCCGATAGACAGGTTGACATTCCTCCAAGTAGACTATCAGCTCAGCGGAAGGTGTTGGTGCACTCCACTTACTACGGAGTTGCCTATTTGGTCAGTATGCTTTGGATATGTATTGATTGGTATGGCGGGGCCCTGTCCCGACCTTTATGATATTAGGTACTCTTAGGGGCTTGTAGACAGATGTCAGGTGTATGGATACTGGTATGGCCTTTTCGACTTATGTTTTGAGTTTACAAATGGTCATGTCGGCCTTATAGGCCCGTATGTCACATGTATAAATTTACATATCATGTTGGGTCGTCATATGTTAAGTATTCTCTTATGTTTCATTTTTGTTATCTCATGATGAGTTTTTTGGCTCATTTACCCATGATAGTATGATAAGGAAGATATATTACATCGGTACTCGGTTGAATAAGGTACCGGGTGTTCGTCGCGGCCTATTTGATTTGGGTCGTGACATCCTGTATGTGCTTGAGCCGCCCATGCCCACCACAACTTTAGACTAAGGTGAAGCCGCAAAAGAATAATTCAGTATAAGCAGAAATGCGTATACCAATCACAACTATGAACTTTGTCAGCGTTTCAATACGTCTACTTAATCCAAACTTATTGATTGGATATGCGGAACCAATCATATAACGTAGGAATGGCAAAATGGTAAAAAAAAATAATTAACCACTCATATTATCCATTAAAAAATGAGTTGGATAATGAACTTTTTAAAAAACGGGTCAAATATGTATAAGAATCATATTATCCATTTAAAAAATGGTTAACCAATGAATCTAACTTTTACATTTGTAAAATATCAAATTGGGGTTCCTCAAGTTAGGGAGACTAAGAATTCTCCCAAAAATGATCATATGCATGAAGTCATGGATACTATGGTTACCCATTATCCGCCGGTTAACCTGTTTTTTATACGTATTAAATATATGTCGGGTGAGATAATTTATCCGTTTTATTGCCCGTTTTCGTCTCGAACCAGATTCGCCCCACCCTGCGCCGCTTGTTTGCCGCTCCTAATATAATAATGCATGCCTTTTCAAGATAAAAAAAAAGTCGCAAAGTAAATTTCTCAATGATAACGTGTCCTTCAAGTAACTATCTATTAGCTGTGTCTCGTCGCCCTATATTTGAGCTAAATTAGAGGAGGTGGAGCAGTTATTATATATGCCGCTGGGTCTATATTTGCTCAACTTTTAAAAATAAAACAAAAATTAAACACCAGTTCTTGAATAGGACAGCAGATGAAATTTTCCATTGAAACAAACTTTGCACAAGTACTTGAATCCAAAATTCCAGTGCACGAACACAATTTTTCAACAAATATAACTTTCTTTTTTCATTGTACCAATTGTTGGTGGTGTATTCCTGTAAAAAGGCAACGAAAACTAAGTACACATTCATGTACAAAAGTCGTTGAGAAACTAGCTAGAAGGTGACTACATCTATTTTTATTTATTCTAATAAACAAGAACGAACTATATCCCGGATGTAAATCAAAAATAAAAGTACAATAACAATGCGATGACATGACAAACTTATTAAAAGACAAGAAATTTCGCTTAAAGCAATGAGAATAATAAGTGTATTGCAATTGTCAATTTTTTTGATATATTTCGTGAGTTCCTATGATTGTTTTTCCCTTTAGAACTTTGAAATCTACGTTGTCCTCATTAATCTCTTAAGTGATACGTCGCTAGTGTTGGTACAAGGAGTTTGTAACTCTTATAAATTTCTCATACATGCACTTATTCATACGACACAATAATCCATAATTTTGAGTGCTTTTTTGTTAATCTCAAAAGATAATACTATGATATTTAAGTGCAATGTTAGTGTCGTATTTCTTGTTTTGCTCTCAATTTGGGTTAGCACTGAAGGTCGTAGTATCTCGCAATTCTTAACTGAAGAATCGGAAGGAACCAAATGGGCTGTCCTAGTTGCTGGCTCCAATGACTGGGAAAATTATAGGCATCAGGTTGTTATTCCAACCATTTTTCTTTTACATTGTCTTTTTATTTATTTATATATATTTATATTTATAATAGAAGCTCAGCATTTTCTTTCACTAATTATATTTTTGTATAGTTATTACTAGTTAGTTAAAAATATACCTCATGTTCTCAAACCTAGCTAGACGAGGAGTATTTCAAATATACTATTCTTATTCACTAATCTTCAGCATTTTTCAAAGTGAAAATTCATTTCAGACACAGTTTCATCGTTAAAATACTCTTTGACTTGGACCGAATATTTTCAAACCCTACTTAATAATTTCAAATAAAACATATTCTTACTATTTGCAAAATGTCAACGGAGATTTTTATAATGCAACTTATAACGTTAAACGGTTGATAGATCAAACTTCCTTAAAAAAAGGCCTAATTAATTTCTCCCAAAACAAAATCAAAATTACGTAGATTAAAAGAAAGAGAAAAAGCAAAAAATTTAGTCACTGGGTGGCACAAAGACTGAACAACAATATCTGCTGTGCTACTTTTGCCAGAGAAAGTTGAATGGTATATATTTCTTATTTTTTTGGTCATTGAATGATTTCAGGCAGATGTATGCCACGCTTACCAACTATTGAAGGATGGAGGTCTAAAAGATGAAAACATCATCGTATTCATGTACGATGACATTGCTAATAATACTATGAATCCCAGACCAGGAATCATCATCAATAATCCACATGGCCATGATGTTTACAAAGGTGTTCCTAAGGTTTGTTTTTGTTCTTTCCTGGTTCAATTCCTTGAAAATTTTCAAGACTAAGAGTTTTTGCTTAATTATGAGCGACGTGTTATTATTTTCTTGAGGCAGGATTACGTAGGAAATGATGTTAATGCTCACAATTTTTACAATGTTATTCTTGCGAACAAAAGTGGTATCACTGGGGGCAGTGGGAAAGTAGTGAACAGTGGTCCAAATGACCATATCTTCATCTATTATACTGATCATGGCGGCCCTGGCGTAGTTTGTAAGTAGCCTCTATCTCCTCGATCGAGTTATTATTCTCTGTATTTTGCATAATTACTTAATTTGCTAATTAGTTTGGTCTGTTTCACATTTTTTGAGTTTAAGGGTTCTTGATTTCCATTTAAATGCTGATGCTAACTATTTGATTATAGTATATATTGGATTACTAGTCACTACAGTTGAATATGGATAATCAGTTTTGTTAGGAACTTCTCGCCTAATGCTACGGTTAGGCAATCGGAAAATGAAGCTAATATTGACTATAAAATTATTGGCTATTCTCTCCTGGTTTTTATCATACTTTGGAATTGATCAGGATATGCGTATTTATTTCCTACTTTGGAATTGTCAGCGATGCCAAGTGGAGAAGATGTTTATGCAAATGATCTGATTAATGTGTTGAAAATGAAGCATGCTTCAGGGACATTTGACAGATTGGTAAGTGGTAATTACATGCTTGTTTAAATCTTTAAAGGATTTCGATCGATAAGTGAATTTTAAGATCAGTATTTTATGTTATATGATGTTATATTTTTCCATCTTCAGGTATTTTACCTTGAAGCTTGTGAGTCTGGTAGCATGTTTGATGGTCTTCTCCCCGAAGGTCTCGACATCTATGTCACGACTGCATCAAGACCCGATGAGAACAGTTGGGCAACGTATTGCGGTACCTATGATGCCTGCATAGTTGAGTGTCCCCCTCCTGAGTTTAACGGTGTGTGCTTGGGAGACTTGTACAGTGTTGCCTGGATGGAAGACAGGTATATATGCACGATTTTGTTCTTGTCCCTTCTCTCGTAATCAAAGAGCAAAAGACGATCGAGTTGATGCATTTTATTGGGATGGAAGACTTGTATTTTCCTCGCAATCTTGGAGGACTTTTATACTTGTATGACGCCATTTTAACTCACTTTATTATTATGGACATAGTACTTATTAATGTTTGCACTTGTGAACAGTGATGTACAGGATCGAACAGCTGATAGTGTGGCGGGACAGTATGACCGTGTAAGAGCTTGTACTGTTGTAAACATATCGTGCATATTCTTTAAGTAATTGTTCATAAAATAGAATATCAATTTTTAATGCTTCATATGTTTTCTTTTATTCCATATTCTAAAAGGAAGATTTGTGATTTCATTGTGGACATGTTCAGGTTGCAAACAGAACTTTAGCCAACTTAACACATGGTTTCTATGGCTCCCATGTCATGGAATATGGTGATATAGTAGTGAGCTTTGATTCTCTTGCTGCGTATATGGGTGTTACTAATTATTCCACAAATCACAGTCATGCCTATGTGAACGGCAATGCCATGTCATTCTCGACATCATCAAAGCATGTGGATCAACGCAGTGCTGAGCTTTTCTATTTGTTCACCAAAGTATGTTTCTACAGCCTCTTTTTGTAGCACAATTAATAATGTGGAATTCTTCTTCCCCACACCACACGATTTCTATTCATATTTTCAGAATATTTGCAGCACCAAAATGCTCCTGAAGGATCTGTTGAGAAAGTCGAAGCTCAAGCGACACTTAAAGAAGCTTTATCAAAGAGAAGTCAAGTGGACAACAATGTAAAAAATCTTGGGGAGCTTTTGTTTGGAGCTGAAAAAGGTAATGACGTGCTACGGAGTGTTCGACCTGCTGGACAACCACTTGTTGACAATTGGGACTGCCTTAAATCCTATGTAAGTAATCAGCCTAATTATAAAAAGTTTGTGCTACGTACTTTACTTGAATTTCTCTGTTTGTTTGTTTGTTGAGAATGTGACTATTAGTGTTTTCTCATGTATAGGTCAAGACATTTGAGGAACATTGTGGGAAATTAACATCGTACGGAAAGAAACACATACGTGGTATCGCCAACATCTGCAATGTTGGAATTGAGAGCGACCAAATGGCTGCTGCAACTGCACAAGCATGTCCTAATTAGTAGAGGATTAGTGTATGTTTAGCCACTTTGTGTCATGGCAATAAAATTTCACCTTTAGTAGATAGCAACAGTGAAAATAACTCTGTTGGGTGGAACATCTTGTCCATTCTCCATGTACTAAGTCAAATTGATCTTTTTTAGAGTTCTTATAAGTAATTCTAGTCCATTCTAGTCCTTATCCGAACGAACTTAAATTAAAATAATGAAAGAAGAATAAGCCCAAACACTCATAATTTTGGAATATTGTCATATAGAAAGTATGAATTATTTGTAGTTTTCACATTTCATAAATGCCATGTAATTATCATGAAGAGAAAGAGACACATTTGGAAAACATAAGCCAGAATTAATAATCGGAATATTTTACAATTTTATTAAGGCTATTGGTGGAGTGATTGATCCATGAGACTCTAAATCATTTTCGAAGCCCTTATGCAACCAATGAGGGACAAGTGCATTACCTAACCATAGATAATGTTTCCTTATGTATAGAGATTTTCTCTCTCTTTTACTGTACCAACCAAAGAAAAGAAAAAAATATGGTTTGGAATGTACGAGTATTTTCAATGAAACACTTTCTTATCACATAAATGTTTATCTAATCAAGGGGAATGATTATGAATGCTCAGTGTTTGCTATTTTACTTTACTTGTCTCGTTGACAGGGGCAGATGTAGCTACTCGACTATATTGGTTTAGCTGAACCCAATAATTGTAATATGAAGCTTAGATATGTTGACTAAACCTTATTTAACATCGCAATCTGAGGGATCTCCCAATATGACTAACAATTAAATTGTATAGAAAATTAGCTGCCCAATTTCAGGGATATTTGTCTAGCAATTAGTAGGCTAGTAATCAGGAGATAATTGAGACTCCTTTACTTGTATAAATACCTTGTAAATCCTACCGTTCTGGATAATTGAAAGATATTAGAATTCTTTCATTTTCTGGATCTCTCTTTTCTTCAATATAGTATCAAGAGCCTAGAATTTTTTTTCCTGAATACTCCATTTTTGGGTTCTTCAGTAAATCTATTTGATCCATCTCCGACTCTCTTTGATTCATCTCCAGCTTTTTGATTCCCTTTGTTTCCGATTTACTTTCTTCTTTGAATCATGGAGGATTCACGAGATACCTTGTCTACATAATTTGAGGGCATACCTTGAAAATTTTCATTTCAAGGCTTTCATTCGAGGAGAACCCACAGACGATAAAAGAAAAAGAAGATTGGGAGGCTGCCAATGGCAAAATCATCATATGGCTTATTAATTCTGTCTCTGTTGATATAGCTATAGAGCTGATATCCTTGAGAAAGCATCAGAAATGTGGAGTCATCTGCATTCCCTCGGTAACCAACAAAATTTGGCTAGAGAATTTGAGTTGGAAATGCTACTTGCAGAATCGAAACAAAGTGAGCAAAATGTTCATTCCTTCTATTCTGGATTACTCACATTATGGACTGAGCAAGATATGGTTTCTGTTATTTCAATCTCCGTGGCTGAACTGAAGGATCTCATGACTACTATAAAAGAGGACAAGGACTGTCCAATTCCTGATGAAACTCAAGTCTGAGTTCGAATCGTTGCGTGCCAGCATTCTCAACAGGGACAAACTACCAGCTTTGGATGTGGTGGTTTCCGAAGTTCTTCGAGAAGAAACTCGATTGGGGTCTCAAGCTTCTATGGAGAATTCCCTTGCTATGGACACTGATAATAAGTGAATTTGACTATAATCACGCCTTAAATAATCACATTTTTATGTTGTTTTGATAATATATATGATGACAAAATGCTCTTATTAGTGTTTTTCATGAATTGTAGGTACAAAATGGTTAAGGAAGGCTAAGGAGCAATTTTGGAGTCAAAAGTGGAAGAAAAAGGCCATATTTACAAAATCACATAGAAGTCACGCCTGAACAGCCCTGAAGAATCAGCAGGACTGTTCTACCGCGGTTCCACCGCGACCGCGGTAGAACCGCGGTGGATGAGGTTCGCGGAAGTTTGGAGATTCAGAAGGGTAGTTTGGCCGCGGTTCCACCGCGACCGCGGTAGAACCGCGGCAGACACCGTAAACTTGAGGGACTGAAGTGTAAAAACGGGATTTTTAAGACCTAAACCCTATTTAAACTATAAACTTCGCCCAAAGGAGGCATGTATTCATTATTAGGTTATTTTGAGAGGAAAAACCATTGTAGGGATCTTTCCCAACAACTTTCTTCTTTTCTTTTGTTCTTGATGATGAATTCTATTCTAGAGTATTTACCCCAAATTATGAGTAGCTAATTCCTTTGTCTAAGGTTTTGATGGAACCTATTGGGGGATGAACTTCTTGTTTATGTTAATGCAATTTGCCAGTTTAATCTTTATTTATTCAACTATATTCTTGTTGTAGTTAATTGACAGGATCCTCAATTAGCTGTGCCTATTTAGTATGCATTGCTTGGAAGAGAGTGCATATTTAGGTAGGTGTTGAATAACATCACTCCTAAAGAATATGAGTAATCTATATCTGCAGGTTTAAAGACGGGATTAGGAATAACGAAGTCTTGGGTGTAATCTAAGTGAACTGTACAAATTAAAGCTAGCTAGTGTAGCTCGGGAGAGTGCAGTAGTATATTGCTGTGATTGCTCGGGAGAGAGTTACGGTAAGCTGAGTGTTCATGATTAATAAAGTGAGTCGGTAAATTTGTATGAAGCATAAACAGAAGGGATTCCATCAATAGGGAAAGTCATTACCTTAGCACTTTTCTCTCATATTTGTCTACAACTCTAGTATTTAGTTATAGTTTGTTCTTTTTACACAATTTTAGTTTATAAAGAAAACTCAACAGTGATACAAAAGTATTTGGAAGCTGGTTCTGAGAATTGAGTGAGTTTAAAGGTAGCAGTTGTTAGGTTGACTCTTTGTGGATTCGACTCCGGACTTGTAAACCGGATTATATTTGCAGCGACCGCATTGTCCTTTTTATAAGGCATAGTTGGGCGTGATCAGACACTGCCATGGCTGCATACACAAGTTCTTCCTCCTCGAGCAACTCCAACAAATCAGCTCAGTTCTTTCATTACAATGACACATCAATGCTCACCGCAAGAAGCAATATTATTGCAACTTGTAAGAAGGATGGTCACATTATTCTAGAGTGTCATAAGAAATATGATTTTTCAAGTAAACACTCAACTCCTCATAGTCTTTCAGGTGATGGCAAGGGATGTTGGTACACATCAAACACCGGCATTGCTTGATCACAATGATATTCATAATATGATACAAGAATCATTGGCGGCTACTCTTCCTAATGCAATCTCTAAAGCTCCGAATGCTACATACCATGGTAAGAATACAATTTCAAATTCAATGGTATGGCTTATTGATTCGGCTGCATCTAACCACATGACATGAAATCAAATTTTTTTTTTCCTGATTTATCTAGAACACATTCTACAGATTAAATTATTACAGCAAATGGTCCTGTATTATCTGCATCAGGGATTGGCTCCATTAAACCATTTTTGAAAGTTCTTTTTATACCAAAACTTACTGCAAATCTTTTATCTGTTCGACAACTTGTAGAAATAATTTTTTGGTTATATTTTCTCCTAACAGTTGTGTTATTAAGAACATATTGACAGGGTAAATGATAGCCAGAGGGCGTAAGGTCGGCATGTTGTTTCTTCTTTAATCTACGGATATCAAGCTTCATCAATGTTTTCTTTAGATTTAAAAAAGATATCGAGTTTTCAAATAAATTATGGAACTCGTGGAATCTTCACTTAGGCCATCCACACTCTTCTCGTTTAAATTTCATGTTGAAATCTTGTATTTTGCTGGATAAACACTCACTGATTTTGCCCTCAAAATTACCTTGTGAGAGTGGTGCAAGATCAAAGAGTCATAAATTTCCATTTCAATTAAGCAATAGTACTTATTCTACTCTTTCAATTTAATTCATAGTGATGTTTGGGGTCCTTCTCCAGTTATATCTCGTTTGGCATTCAAGTATTTTATCTTATTCATTGACCAAGCATCTGTAACGATCCGACTGGTTGTTTCAGGTATCTATACTTCGCTTGGTGTTTTGAGGTCTCGAGTATCTCCGCATGATGCATTATGACTTGCGTAAATCATCAGTATTGATTTTCAAGTTATTCGGAATAGATTTGGGAGAATGAACTTCAAAATTTAAGTTCTAAGTTGGCAGAGTTGATCAAGTTTGAATTTTTGGCAATTGACCTTGGAATGGATTTTTGTCAGTTCCGTTAGCTTCTTTGAATGATTTCGGACTTAGGGACGCGGCCGGATTGTAATTTGGAGGTCCGTAGTGGAATTAGTCTTGAATTGGCAAAAGGAATTTTTGGGAAGTTTGATTAGGAGTGTACTTTTTGATATCAGGGTCGGATTCCAATTTTGGAAGTTGAAATAGGTCCATAATGTCAAATGTGACTTGTGTGCAAATTTTGAGGTCAATAGGAGGTGATTTGATCGGTTCCGACATCGGTTATGGAAGTTGAAGTTTCAAAGTTCATTGATTTCGGCTTGAGGTGTGATTTTTCATTTCGAGGTTGTCATGTGTGATTTGAAACTTCGAGTAGGTTCGTCTTGTCATATGGAATTTGTCTGGAAAGTTTGGCGCCATTCGGAGTTGATTTGATAAGGTTCAGATGCTCGATTGTGATTCTAGAAGTTCTTGAAGTTTAATTTGATATAACCGCATCTGCTAAATTGGCAAGGAATACAGAGGAAGAAGCTGAAATGGCAAGAAGAACTGGCATGGATAGAAAGAGTAGCAAAAGGAAGAAGTGGAGAAGCAACTTTATGTAGAATGACTTTAGCTACTGCAATTTACTTTATATGGCAAGAACGGAACAGTGTCATCTTTAAACAGCAAAGAAGAACAACACCAAGCATAGTTAGAATGATCATTCAGAAAATTCACATTAGAGCCACCATGTTTTCTAGGTTAGAAAGGACTATGACCAATGTAAATTGGTACCCGGATCCAATGGAACAGTGATACAGGATTGGAAAGTAGGAAGTAGAAATGTAAAAGGACCGAAACTAGGGCTGCACGTCCAGTGAGGTTAGTTTTTGTTCTGTTTTTTGTATGTACATATTTTACTTGGTAAATAAAGTCAATTAATTACCAAAAAAATAAATTGATTTGCATGCGTTTTGGTATCCGATTCATGATTTTAGAAGTTATTTGTATGAATTGAGCATGTGAGCGGGTTCGTGTTATATTTTTAGACTTGTGTGCATATCTGGTTTGAAGCTCCGAGGGCTCGGATGAGTTTCAGATTGATTTCGAAATGTTCTTGCATAGTTTTTTAATTGCTGGTTCTGGTACTTCGCATTTGTGAAGTTTTGATCGCAAATGGGACCATCGCATTTGCGAAGCCTGGGCGACTGGATAGTTTTCGCATTTGTGATGAACCAGCCGCATTTGTGAAGATAGGTCTTCGCATTTGCGAAGTTTTTGTCGCAAATGCGACCTCATGAGGTATCCTTCAGGTTCGCAATTGCGATGTATTTTTCGGAATTGCAGGATCGCAATTGCGAACCCCCTATCTCAAATGCGACATCTGCAACTTGTTAAGTGCTGAGAATTCCAAGTTTTTGCTTCATTCTTCATATTTTTTAATCCTAACCTCGAGGTGAGGCGATTTTGAGAGGGGATTTTCATACCAAAATATTGGGTAAGTATCTTTAATCAATTTTTAACTATATTTCATGATTTTATACAAGATTTAACATCAAATTAATGAGAAATCTATGAAAAAATTTGGGGATTTTGTCAATGTTTTGAAAAATTGAGATTTGAGAGTCGAATATGACTCGAATTTGAAAATAAAATACATATTTGGACTCGTGGGGCTATGGGAAGTCAAGGCCTGCATTTGGACCTAAGTTTTGACTGGGTGGGCCCCAGTTTTGACTTTTGTTGACTTTTTAGAACATGAATAAAAATCATGTCTATTGCATCGTGTGGTGTATTCAAGTCGTCATTGACTAGATTGAGTCGAGCGAAGGCGAATTTATAGTGGAAAAGGCTAAGTTGAGTGTTGAGTTAGTCGGATCGAGGTAAGTGTTTTGTGTAGCTTTGTTGAGAAAAATTTTCCTCTTATTTGTCATTATTTTATACATGCGGGGTGATACATATATGAGTTGACGAGCGTATATGTATGTGCCAAGGTTAGTCATGCTCGGTGGTGGATTATGTTATATTTGTATTTGTAGAATTTTGTGGCATTTGCTTAATGCCTTGTTTGACTCTTAGATACTACGGACATAATATTAAATGATAGATATCAAGACTTAGTTTGTTATAACTTGATCAAACTTGATGGAAATTGTAAGAATACATTAATGTGTCTAATTCGGTCACCTCTATGCTAAATCATTACTATATTACTACAATCGAATTTCTTCAGATGCTAGACTTTATACTTGTATTGTGGATCATTTATGAGATTCCTGAAAGTATTTGAATAACACGGTTCTTGAGAGTTTTGAACCACTGTTGACTTGGAAAGTTGTGATACGGAATGTGTTTGGAATATCCGCTTAAGCACTCTCCTTGATGTTATTTGTGCTTCCTACCTTATTTGTTATTGATACTCATATGCTTGGTAAGAAACAGTGTAAAGCACGAAGGGTGATGCTGTGCCATACAATTGAGAGTAAAAACACGAAGGGTGATGCCGTGCCATACATTGAGAGTAAAAGTACGAAGGGTGATGTCGTGTCATATTATTGAGAGTAAAAGAAAGAAAGGTGATGCCGTGCCATATTATTGAGATTAAAAGCACGAAGGGTGATGTCGTGCTATATCATTTGAGAGTAACAACACGAAGGGTGATGCTGTGCCATTTTATTTGTATTGTTATGTTTGTATGTTATGGTGTGTTCCGTGCAGGTGAGGACGAGGGACATGCATGTTGATGTGATATCTGTTCCCGTGTATACGGTTGTGCCCTTACCTTGAGATTTTATTGTTGTAATTACATATTTGGGGTAACTTGTTGTTATTGTCTTGTACATGACCTTTATCTCAATGGTTGTTGCACTATCTATATCTTTTACTTGCTTAAATTACAATTATTATGTCTATTTCTGCTTTTATATTATATGTTGTATCTATTCTGTTGCATTTCAGTATAAGTCTTCCACTATGCTAGCCATTCATGCTCTTACTTGTTAATTTGTAAAGAACATGTATTTTTGTCACGTCCCAAATTACCCCCTAGACGTGACTGGCACCCAGCTAACACCACTCACCAAACGAACCAATTCATGTACTCTTAACCTTTTATATAAGCACCGAGAGAAACATGTACAAGTCCAAATGCATTAAATATTACTAAACATGAAGTAATTATCCAACTAAAACCATAATTTATTTATAAATTCTAACGAGCACTCAAACAATGAATGTCTAACCCAAATTTCATACTAAGACCACAGAGAATCTAACAGAGTAATAGAAGTTTGACTGACAGGCATGCAAACCCGAAAAAAATAATAAACATAAGATAGGTAGAGCTGAAATAGCGGCCTCCACGAACAATGCGACGGCTCACCTCAACAACAGAATCCCCTCAACGAACTTGTTAGCTACTAGCCTCGTCCTCAGCAATAGTATCTGCACAGACATGTAGGTAAGGAGTGAGTTATACGTAAATATAATCCAGTAAAATCCTTGACCCGCCACTCTGAATACCTCTGGAACACGTGTTAGAAAATATAAACACACAACGAGCACATAAATAATATGCATGAAAATTCTTTCACCATATAATTACTCTATAAGGCCCAGGAAATTATTCAACAACAACACTATATATATCTCAATACAATCTACACTAAGGACTTGTCATTAACGGTAGTGCAAGAAATTAACCAAATACCGCGACGAGTCCACGACAGCATAACAATGCCCCAAATCTATCACGATGG
The DNA here is from genome assembly GCA_026770625.1 of Nicotiana glauca. Lineage (NCBI taxonomy): Eukaryota > Viridiplantae > Streptophyta > Magnoliopsida > Solanales > Solanaceae > Nicotiana > Nicotiana glauca. The sequence continues at coordinate 33,603 of MU756628.1, read as the reverse complement.
CTTACATAATTCCCCAAACATATTACGGCGGCATACATAATGTCCCAAATTTATTACAGCGGCATACACAATGCTCCAAATATATAATGGCAGAGAAGAAAAAATTTCTAACGCCCAACTCCATAGCACGAGGCTATGCCACACCACATTACAAATCACTTTTCAAATGCTTTAGCTTTTTACAAAATAATATATATTTGAAGCTGGACAACGAACATCGATTCTGCCAAGCGCACGTTTGTCCCAACACATGGACCAGACAGACAAAATATATTTTCAAAACGGATTTTGGAAAAGCAAGCACCAAAGCTTAAAGTCTCACTTAGCTCGCTAATGAAAAGTTCCCCAATCTTGCAATGTTCAACCAACCAACCAAATGACTCTATCCAAACTATTAATTAACGATATCAATGATACTAGTCGGGGTCAAATCTCAATATACTTAACTTTCAGGGTTAGAGCTAAATCCCAACACTCTATGCTTTAAACTATGAACGTAAAGGCAAAACCATATCTCAATAGCGCAATCTAAATAGATACTCTATATATAATTTATCTTTATGAATAACTCATGATTCATAGGTTGTAATTCAGAAGGTGAAGAAATACCTTGACACCTGTAACTCGTAGTTATCAAAGCTATAACAAAAATTGATGCCTCTTAGCTTTTCTTTTGCATATATAATTCTTTGTAGCTAAAACTGTTTCTTTCCCAAAGATCACTTAGAAGAATGAATGGGTGCAAAAGACAAATCAATCGGCATCTTAATCTTCACGTGAAAAGTGCCATCGTTGGTTCCCATTTTCGCAAATCCCTTATTAAGCACAGTAAATAAAAAATATATGTTAGTTTACGCTCTTAGATAACCTGCCTCTTGAATGTACAATATGGGCTTGGCCCGTTAACTAAATAATCAATCTATATCACCTAGTTATTTGTAGTATAAAATTCAATCAACTAAATAATAATAATAATTATTATTATTATTATTTTACTTCATACTTTACCTATATAATTATTTTTCAAAGAATAAATTGTATATATATATATATATATATATATATATATATATATATATATATATATATATATATATATATATATATATATAAACCAATACCCATTTCGATATGTAACCCGTTAAAATTAATAACTTTAGTTAAAATAAATTACTTAAAAGTTCACTCATAAAATGTCGGATATTACAATTTTCCTCTTAATTGTTATATTTATACTTAGGCCTCCAACATGCTAGTTAATTGAAGTAGATATTTCTATGTTGTTGTTACCCACGTGCTTTCTGTTTAGTCCTTTACTGTGACCCACATATGTATCCTTGTCCACGGTTGCTACTTATGTATTTCAAACTTAGACGTTCATATTATTGTGTTCTTGTGATATGGTTGGTTATGGTAATATAGTCACTTAGGAAAGATAGTTGTACGCACGAAGGGTGTTGCCGTGCTAATTGAATTATTACATAATTTCATTTATACATGGTAAGGATGAGAAAAAAGTACGAAGGGTGTTACCGTGCCATGTGATTTGACATTTGATATTTTTGACGTATATCTCATAGAAGGAAAGATCGTAAATATTCTATTGTAGTTCTTTATAGTATTCATTGTCTGACTTGCTGGGTTTTATTTGATACTTTTATCTGTTATACTTTGAACTGCTTTACTGTTAATCTAATGTACATATTATTTAAATAAGCATCTTTTTAACTAAAAGCCTCATCATTACTTTGACGAGGTTAGACAAAATACTTACCAGTACATAGGGTCAGTTGTACTGATACTGCACTTCTGCACGTCCCGTGCAGATTTTGGAGCGGAGTTGTTGGTGACATCCGGTGCTGATTCAGAAGATGTTCGTGCGTTTGGATATAGCTGCCACTTATCCTTGGTAGTTTAGATTATTTCTAATTTGTTTATATAGTCTTCAAATAGAACATGTATTTATTTGTATCAATTTTGAAGTTCCAAATCTTATAAGCTCGTGATTCGTACTACCTGATCTTGGTAAATTTGTAAATGTTCAGTTATCTATTTTCTATCCTCTTATAATCTCAGTTGGATGGTATTTTCTATTAGTTAGCTTACCTAGTGGGTTGAGTTAGGTTCCATCACGACTTGTGGTTCTTGGGTCGTGACAGCATCTCGTTATACTTGTGTTTTCTTGTTGAAACAAAAACCTAAGGTACCAAGCATTGTCAAACAATTTTATAACCTTCTAGAAACCCAGTTTGGAAAAAGATCTAGGTTTTTCATTCAGATTCGAGAGGGGAGTATGTCAATACTAACCTTACTAACTTTTTTCACGAAAAAAGCGTTATTCATCAACGTGCTTGCCCCTATACACCTAAACAAAACGGTGTGATAGAACGTTAAAATAAGCATGTTGTTGAAACTGCATTAGCTCTTCTTGATACATCAAATGTTCCAAAAACATTTTGGGATGAAGCCATTTAAATATCTATTTATCTTATAAATAGAGAATCATCTTCAGTCATTAAATAAAACTGCCCTTATTTTATTCTTTTTAAAAAATTCCCCGACCAGTCGCATCTTAAAATATTTGGTTGTATATGTTTTGTTCTTCTTCAAGATCATGAATGTCATAAATTATCCTCTAAAGCTGTTAAGTGTATTTTCAATACGTCATATTTGCATTATGATTCAATACGTCATTCATTGAGAATTTCTCGATACATTATCTTCTTTGAAAATTCTTTTACTTATGCTAGTAAAGACACATAATCTTCTACTAAATCCTTTTGGCAAATAAATGTGACGACCCAAAGGGTCATCACCGGATTTTTTTCTTTTTTCGCACTTTTAACGCCTTTAAAACCTCATTTTTAGTCACCTCGATTTGCGTGCGCAGTCCGGGCGCGTAGCCGGAAAACCTTTATGTTGAAATGCATGAAATCTATGAAAAATTTGAAAAATTTTGATATTTATATGATTAAAGTTGACTTCGGTCAACATTTTTGGTAAAACGGACCCGGACCCGGACCCATGATTTGACGGTCCCGGAAGGTTCGTAGAAAAATATGGGACTCGGGCATGTGCCCGAAGTCAAAATCCGAAGTCTAGAATCCGAGTAAAAGAATTTTTCTGTTTAATTATTTTTCTGAAATTATTAAGGAAAATAGAAATGAAAATTGATTAAAAGACTATGGTATCGGGCTCGTATTTTGGTTCCGATGCCCGGTACAAGTCTTATATATTGTTTAAATGCTTTCTGTGAAGTTTGGTCAAAATCGGACGTCGTTTGATGTGTTTCGGACTATGAGTTCCAAGTTTAAAATTTATGAAGTTCAGAAGAAAAATCATGAGTTTTGAGGCTTGATTCAATGATTTTGATGTTATTTTGGCGATTTGATCGCTTGTGTAAGATCGTAGGATGTTATTGGGTTAGTGTGTGTGATTGGTTAGGAGCCCCGATGGCTCGAGAGTGTTTTCGGAGGTGTTCGGGGTAGTTTTGCACTTTGAATGGTAGCAGATTTTTTTGCAATTTTTGCCCAGGGAATTTCTTATTCGCGTTCGCGGCCTTAGGCATCGCGTTCGCGTACCTTTCCTGATTTCCTTCTCCGCGTTCGCGATTGAGTCCACGCATTCTCGAAGCTTCAAGTCGCCCCTTCATCGCGTTCGCGTGATTCCAAATGCGTTCGCGTAGACCAATTTTTGGGCACCCAACATTTTTCTCTTCGCGTTCACATCCCTTGTCCGCGAATGCGATGATTGCCAACTTCTGTTCATCGCGAACGCGACCCTACTATCGCGAATGCGTAGGGTAATTTCGCCCAGCGATTTTAAGTCATAAAAACAAAACAGTAGCTTGGGATTTTGCTATTTCTTCACACGAGCTCCTCCCTCAAACACTCCATAGACAATTTTGAAGAGCCTTTTTCTCCATAGCTTGCTAGGTAAGTGTTCTTAACTTCATTCTTTCTTAATGTCTTCATCTAATCACTAATTTTCTAGCCCTAAATCATGAATTCAAAGTAGAAATTGTGGGTTTTTGGTAGAGTTAGGATTTTGGGAATTTTGGTTGATTCAACCTCGATTTGGGGTTGAATCTTAAAACAAATTATATATTTGAACTCGTGGGGTATGGGTGATTGGATTTTGGTCCGAGCCTCGTGTTTGGACCATGTGGGCCCGATGTCGAATTTTGGTATTTTTGGAAGAATGCTAGAAAACCCATTTCTAGGCTATGGGATTATGTTGTTGAGCCCTAATTGATATCCTTGAATTAATTATGCCTAGATATCATTGTTTCGGAGTCGGATTTTAGAGGAAAGGTGGTATTGGAGAGTTGATTGCTATCTTTTGGACCGAGGTAAGTGTTTGATCTAACTTTAGCTTGAGGGAATAAGATTAGAGTATTATTGATTGCTATTTTCTAAATGATCGAGTACGGTGCATAGGTATGGTGACGAGTATCTATACACCGGTGTCTAGCATGACCGTGGGTCTTTGTTGTTAGTTGTTCTTGGTATATTTGGGACTCTTCCAAGCTAATTAATGAATTCTACATAATGTCAAGAGTTGATGATCAATTGTGAATTCTTTGGAGCGTTGGCTCGAACGATAAAACACTATTGAGTAAGAAATGTGATTACATCCCTTGCCGGGATGACTTGAGTATATTGATTATCTCCCTTTCCGGGATGTGGAAGTTATTGTCATGGCTCCCTTGCCGGGACTTAGTTGTTTAATTGTATTTTTCCCTTGCCGAGACATTTCTCATTACTGTTTATTTCCCTCACCCATTTGGTTGTGATTGCTGTTTGGGTGAGGAAGAGTGATAATGCACGAAGGGTCATTCTGTGCCATTGTTGATTATATTTGCACGAAGGGTCATTCCGTGCCAATGTTAATTATATTATGCACGAAGGGACATTCCGTGCCATTATTGATTATATTTGCACGGAGGTTCATTCCGTGCCATTGTTAATTATATTATGCACGAAGGGACATTCCGTGCCATTGTTGATTATATTATGCACAAAGGTTCATTCCGTACCATGAAATGAGAGTTATGTGAGGAAAGCACGAAGGGTGATGCCGTGCATTTTGTTTGATTGCTTTGGGTGAGGATGAGAGTAAAAGCATGAAGGTTGATGTCGTGCAACTGTTGGATTTCTTGTCTCTGTTAATTATTGTTGTGCCCTGTTTCTTATTTAAGTTGATGACTTTTATATCCGGATTGTACTCCCCCATAGCATGTTTCCCTTCCCTGTTAACTATTTAGTTTTCGGTATTTTTTTCCTTCTATTGCATATATATATATATATATATATATATATTGAACTGCCCAGGTTGATTTGGTAGTCCTGTCTAGCCTCGTCACTACTTCGTCGGGGTTAGGCCAGGCACTTACCAGCACATGGGGTCGGTTGTGCTGATGCTACACTTCTTTGCTTTTTGCACAGATCACGGTACCGGAGCAGTTTTTGGACCACAGCAGTAGCACGTCGAGTGGGAGCTGACTTCAGTCCAGGGACTACGAGATAGCCTAGCTGGCATTCGCAGGCCGGAGTCCCTTTTTTATATCTTTTGTTTGTTTTCATTGTATCGAGACAGACACTGTGTATTTCTTTCTATTCAGACTTGTTTGTAGTATTCATTAGTGGTCTGTGAGATAGCGACTCCAGTCTTGGGTAGTAAAATGTTAACTTCCGCATTTTGAGTTTTCATTCACTTATGTTATAAAAGACTTCCGCTTTCATTTAAAGGTTTATTATTGTTATTACTTTTGTGTTATTTTTTTTAAGGTGTAAGTGTTTGGCTTGCCTAGCTCCAACAGTAGGCGCCATCACGACTCCCGATGGTGGGAAATTCGGGTCGTGACAAGTTGGTATCAGAGCTCTAGGTTGCATAGGTCTCGCTACTCACGGACAAACTTGGTAGAGTCTGAGGGATCGGTACGGAGACGTCTGTATTTATCCCCAGAGGCTACGAAGTTAGGAAAGGTTTCACTATTATTCTTTCTTGTCGTGCGATTTTGTTTCTCAAATAATGATTTTCTTTCTACTCTGTTCTTTCGCAGATGGCGAGAACACGTGCTTCCTCTTCTACTGCGTAGCAACCCGAGCCCCCAGTAGCAGATCCTGCGAGGGGCAGAGGCCGAGGCCGTGCCAGAGCCCGAGGCAGGGGCAGAGCTCAGCCCCGTGCGGCAGTCCCAGAGGTGGAGCCTCATATTGACTATGATGAGGAGGTTCCAGCCCCAGCAGCTCCAGTGGGCCCAACTCAGGTCCCAGGAGGGGTCATGGTCACCCCCGATCTTTAGGATGCTCTAGTCAGATTGGCAGGATTTATGGAAAGTGTCACTAGAGCGGGTTTGCTGCCAGTAGCACCAGCCACTTCTCAGGCTAGAGGAGGGGTTCAGACTCCTGCTACACGTACTCTGGAGCAGGTAGCTCCCCAGGCTCATGTCCCAGTGGTTCAGCCAGCTGTGGCAGCTCAACCAGGTATTACAGCTCAGGCCGGCGATGGAGCGGCTATGTCTTCGGATGATTTGTGGAGACTTGATCGGTTCTCCTAGCTCTTCACCACCACATTCAGCGGTGCTTCATTAGAGGATCCACAGGATTTCTTATTCAGCTGTCATGAGATCCTTAGGACCATGGGTATAGTGGATACCAATGGAGTCGATTTTGCCACCTACCGGCTTACAGGATCCACCAATACTTGGTGGAGGGATTTTTGCCTATCTAGACCAGCAAAGTCTACAGCTTTGACACGGGATCAGTTTGCGGAGTTGTTTTTGGAGAAGTTTCTCCCAGTCACTCAGCGGGAGGCACTTCGGAGGCAGTTTGAGTGCCTCCAGCAGGGCTCCATGACAGTTACACAGTATGAGACTCGATTTGTTGACTTGGCATGCCATGCGATTTTGATACTCCCCATAGAGCGAGAGAGGGTCCGGAAATTTATTGATGGACTGATTCATCCGATCCGTCTCCAGATGGCTATAGGAGTTGGTAGTGATATTTCCTTTCAGGTGGCGGCCAATGCAGCCCACAGAGTTGAGATGGCCCTCTCACAGGGAGGTGGTCAGATGTCGGATAAGAGGCCTTGTCATTCTGGTAGGTTTAGTGGTACCTCGTCTGGAGGTAGGGATTCCTATGGTAGAGGTCATTCACGAGGCCCTTTCAGTCAGCGCTCCAGGTTTCTCATGGTACTCCAGGCAGTGGTGGTTCTCAGCAGTACTATTCAGATCAACGGCCTATCAGTGCACCCCCACTTCAGAGCTTCAGGGGAGGACATTCATGTCGACAAGGCCAGCAGTCGCAGCAGCCGATGTCTTGTTATGGTTGTGGTGACCCTGCTCACATTGTCAGGTTTTGCCCTCCAGCCTCGGGCAGCTCTCAGCAACAGGGTCCTCGCCCCATGATTCAGGCAGCATGTGATCCACAACCCACCAAGCCAGCTAGAGGCGGGGGTAGAGATCATAGAGTTGGAGGCAGAGACCGTAGAGGTGGAGCTCAGATCGGAAGAGGTAGAGGTCAGCCAGTAGTTGATCATCCTAGAGACATGGTTCAGGAAGGTGGTTCCCAGCCCCGGTGTTATGCTTTGCCAGCCAGGCAGAGGTTGTGTCTTCCGATGCTGTTATTACAGGTACTATTCTGGTATGTGATAGGGATACTTCAGTGCTATTTGACCCTGGGTCTACGTATTCATATGTGTCATCTTATTTTGCACCCTACTTGGCTATGCCTAGTAATGCTTTGGGTATTCCTGTTTATGTATCTACACCGGTGGGTGATTCTATAGTGGTCGACCGAGTTCATTGTTCCTGTGTGGTAGTGTTTGAGGGTCTTGAGACCCGTGTTGATTTACTGCTTTTAGACATGGTGGATTTTGATGTTATATTGGGGATGGATTGGTTGTCCCCTTATCATGCTATCTTGGATTGTCACGCCAAGACCGTGACCTTGGCTTTGCCAAATTTGCCCCGATTGGAGTGGAGAGAGACCCCAGGATATGCCACCCGCAGTGTTATTTCATATGTTAAGGATCGATGCATGGTCGAGTAGGGGTGTTTAGCTTATTTGGCATATGTTCATGGTTCCAGCACAGAGGTTCCTTCTGCTGACTCTGTTCCTATTGTTCGGGAGTTCCCAGAGGTTTTTCCCCTCAGACCTGCGGGGTATGCCGCCTGACACGGATATTGATTTCTGTATTGATCTGGCCCCAGGCACGTAGCCCATTTCTATTCCACCGTATCGTATGGCCCCACCAGAATTAAAGGAGTTAAAGGACCAGTTGCAAGATTTGCTAGAGAAGGGTTTTATCCGACCTAGTGTTTCTTCTTGGGGCGCATCGGTGCTATTTTTGAAGAAAAAGGATGGGTCGATGAGGATGTGCATTGATTACCGACAATTGAGCAATGTGACGATAAAGAACAAGTATCCACTGCCGAGGATTGATGATTTGTTTGACCAGCTTCAGGGTGCGAAGGTGTTTTCAAAGATAGACTTGAGATCTGGCTACCATCAGCTGAGGATTAGGGCATCTGATGTCCCTAAGACGGCATTTCGCACTCGGTATGGGCATTATTAATTTTTTGTCATGTCATTTGGGTTAACCAATGCCCCAGCAACATTTATGGAGTTGATGAACCGAGTGTTCATGCCTTATCTAGACTTGTTCGTGACAGTCTTCATTGATGATATTCTTGTGTACTCCCGCAGGCAGGAGGAGCACGAGCAACACCTCAGAGTGGTTTCTTAGACTCTGAAGGATAGTCAGTTGTATGCTAAATTCTCGAAGTGCGAGTTTTGGTTGAGTTCTGTTGCATTTCTGGTTCATGTTGTATCAGCAGAGGGCATTCAGGTAGACCCAAATAAGATTAAGGTAGTCAAGAATTGGCCTCGACCAACTTCAGCGACGGAGATTCGGAGTTTCTTGGGATTATCAAGATATTATCGTCGGTTCATGGAGGGTTTTCATCTATTGCAGCCCCGATGACCACGTTGACCCGGAAGGGTGCCCAGTTCAGGTGGTCAGACAAGTGTGAGGATAGCTTTCAGAAGCTCAAGACAGCTCTGACTATGGCACCGATATTGGTTTTGCCCACATGTTCAGGACCTTATATAGTTTATTGTGATGCTTCCCGTTTTGGGCTTGGCACAGTATTGATGCAGGATGGCATGGTCATTGCTTATGTTTCGAGGCAGTTGAAGATCCACGTGAAGAATTATCCGGTCCATGATTTAGAGTTGGCAGCCATTGTTCATGCTTTGAAGATTTGGAGGCATTATCTATATGGTGTGACGTGTGAGGTGTACACGGATCACAAGAGCCTTCAGTACTTGTTCAAGCAAAAGGAGTTGAATTTGAGGTAGAGGAGGTGGTTGGAGTTGTTGAAAGATTATGATGTTACGATTTTGTACCACACGGGGAGAGCCAATGTGGTGGCCGATGCATTGAGTAGGAAGTCCGCTAGCATGGATAGTCTTGCTTATGTTCCGGTCAGCCAGAGACCACTTGCTTTGGATATTCAGGCTTTGGCCAATCGGTTTGTGAGGTTGGACATTTCTGAGCCTAGCCGAGTATTAGCTTGCATTGTCGCTCGTTCTTCGCTATTGGAGCATATCCGTGATAGCAGTTTGATGATCCTCATTTGTGTGCCGTGAGAGACACGGTACAACGTGAGGGTGCCACGAAGGTGTCTTTATATGATGATGGTGTTTTGAGATTGCAGGGGCGAGTTTGTGTGCCCGATGTTGATGGGATTCAAGAGTTGATCTTAGCGGAGGCCCATAGTTCGCGGTATTCTATTCACCCGGACTTGCAGCAGCATTATTGGTGGCGTAGGATGAAGAAAGATATTGTTGCATATGTGGCTAGGTGTTTGAACTGTCAGCAGGTCAAGTATGAGCATCGGAGGCCTGGTAGTTTGTTTCAGAGGATTGAGCTTCCCGAGTGGAAGTGGGAAAGGATTACCATGGATTTCGTTACTGGACTTCCGATGACTCGGAAGAAGTTTGATGCTATTTGGGTCATTGTTGATAGGCTGACAAAGTCAGCACATTTTATTCCTGTTGCCACCACCTATTTATTGGAGAGATTAGCTGAGGTCTACATCCGGGAAATTGTTCGCCTTCATGGGGTGCCGGCATCTATCATTTCGTACCAGGGTACGTAGTTTACCTCGCGCTTTTGGAGAGCAGTTCAGTAGGAGTTAGGCACCCAGGTTCAGCTGAGCACAACATTCCATCTTCAGACGGACGGCCAGTTCGAGAGGACTATTCAGATATTAGAGGATATGCTCCGAGCCTGTGTCATTGATTTTGGAGGCTCTTGGGACCGATTTTTGCCTTAAGTAGAGTTCGCCTACAACAATAGCTACCAGTCCAGCATCCAGATGGCTCCTTATGAGGTGTTGTATGGTAGGCAATGTCGGTCTCCAGTCGGATGGTTTGAGCCGGGAGAAGCTCGGTTATTGGGTACAGATTTAGTCCAGGAGGCCTTTGATAAGGTCAAGATCATTCAGGACAGGCTTCGTTCGGCTTAGTCGCAGAAAAAGAGTTATGTNCACCTAGCTTGTCAGTCGTGCATCCAGTGTTTCATGTGTCTATGCTACGGAGGTATCACGACGATCCTACCCACGTATTAGATTTTAGCACTGTCCAGTTTGTCAAGGATCTGTCCTACGAGGAGGAGCCGGTAGCTATTCTAGACCGGCAGGTTCGACAGTTGAGGTCGAAGAGTTTTCCTTCAGTAAGTGTTCAGTGGAGAGGTCAGCCTCCTGAGGCATCGAACTGGGAGTCCGAGTCTGATATGCGGAGCCGTTACCCTCATCTATTTCCTGACTCAGGTACTTCTTTCTTTTGTCCGTTCGAGGACGAACGGTTGTTTTAGAGGTGGAGAATGTGACGACCCAAAGGGTCATCACCGGATTTCTCTCTTTTTCCACGCTTTCGAGGCCTTTAAAACCTCACTTTTAGTTGCCTAGATTTGCGTGCGCAGTTCGAGCACGTAGCCGAAATACTTTATGTTGAAATGTGTAAAATCTGTGAAAAATTTGAAGAATTTTGATATTTATATGATTAAAGTTGACTTCGGTCAATATTTTTGGTAAACGGACTCGGACCCATGATTTGACTATCCCGAAAGGTCCATAGAAAAATATGGGACTCGGGCATGTGCCCGGAATCGAAATTCAAGGTCTAGAACCCGAGTAAAAGAATTTTTCTGAAATTATTAAGGAAAATGGAAATAAAAATTGATTAAAAGACTATGGTATCGGGCTCGTATTTTGGTTCCGACGCTCGGTACAAGTCTTATATATTGTTTAAGCGCTTTATGTAAAGTTTGGTCGAGATCGGACATCGTTTGACGTGTTTCAGACTATGAGTTCCAAGTTTGAAATTTATGAAGTTTAGAAGAAAAATCATGAGTTTTGAGGCTTGATTCAATGATTTGGATGTTGTTTTGGCGATTTGATCGCTCGAGTAAGTTCGTAGGATATTATTGGGTTATTGTGTTATTGGTTAGGAGCCCCGAGGGCTCGGGAGTGTTTTCGGAGGTGTTCGGAGTAGTTTTGCACTTTGAATGGTAGCAGATTTTCTGCAATTTTTGCCCAGGAAATTTCTTCTTCGCGTTCGCGGCCTTAGGCATCGCGTTCACGTACCTTCCCTGATTTCCTTCTCCGCGTTCGCGATTGAGTCCACGCGTTCGCAAAGCTTCAAGTCGCCCCTTCATCGCGTGATGCCAAACGCGTTCGCGTAGACCAATTTTTGGGCACCCAATATTTTTCTCTTCGCGTTCGCATCCCTTGTCCGCGAACGCGATGATTGCCAACTTCTGTTCATCCCGAACGCGACTCTACCGTCGCGAACGTGTAGGGTAATTTCATCCAGCGATTTTAAGTCATAAAAACAGAGCAGTAGCTCGGGATTTTGCTATTTCTTCACACGAGCTCTTCCCTCAAACACTCCATAGACAATTTTGAAGAGCCTTTTTCTCCATAGCTTGCTAGGTAAGTGTTCTTAACTTCATTCTCTCTTAATTTCTTGATCTATTCACTAATTTCCTAGCACTAAATAATGAATTCAAAGTAGAAATTGTGGGTTTTTGGTAGAGTTAGGGTTTTGGAAATTTTGTGTGATTCAACCTCGATTTGGGGTCAAATCTTAAAACAAATTATATATTTGAACTCGTGGGGTTATGGGTGATTGGATTTTGATCCGAGCCTTGTGTTTGGACCATGTGGGCCCGGTGTCGAATTTTGGTATTTTTGGAAGAATGCTAGAAAACTCATTTCTAGGCTATGGGATTATGATGTTGAGCCCTAATTGATATCCTTGAATTAATTATGCCTAGATATCATTGTTTCAGAGTCGGATTTTAGAGGAAATGCGGTATTGGAGAGTTGATTGCTATCTTTTGGACCGGGGTAAGTGTTTGATCTAACTTTGGCTTGAGGGAGTAAGATTAGAGTATTATTGATTGCTATTTGCTAAATGATCGAGTACGGTGCATAGGTATGGTGAAGAGTATCTATACACCGGTGTCTAGCATGACCGTGGGTCTTTGTTGTTAGTTGTTCTTGCTATATTTGGGACTCTTCCAAGCTAATTAATGAATTCTACATAATGTGAAGAGTTGAGGATCAATTGTGAATTATTTGGAGCGTTGGCTCGAACGACAAAATACTATTGAGTAAGAAATGAAAGATTTGGTAAGAAATGTGATTAAATCCCTTACCGGGATGACTTGAGTATATTGATTATCTCCCTTGCCGGGATGTGGAAGTTATTGTAATGGCTCCTTTGCCGGGACTTAATTAGTTGTTTAATTGTGTTTTTTCCTTGCCGAGACATTTCTCATTACTATTTATTCCCCTCGCCCGTTTGGCTGTGATTGCTGTTTGGGCGAGGTAGAGTGATAATGCACGAAGGGTCATTCCGTGTCATTGTTGATTATATTTGCACGAAGGGTCATCCGTGCCATTGTTAATTTAATTATGCACGAAGGGACATTCCGTGCCATTGTTGATTATATTTTCACGGAGGGTCATTCCGTACCATTGTTAATTATATTATGCACGAAGGGACATTCCGTGCCATTGTTGATTATATTATGCACGAAGGGTCATTCCGTGCCATGAAATGAGAGTTATGTGAGGAAAGCATTAAGGGTGATGCCGTGCATTTTGTTTGATTTCTTTGGGTGAGGATGAAAGTAAAAGCACGAAGGTTGGTGCCGTGCAACTGTTGGATTTCTTGTCTCTGTTAATTATTGTTGTGCCCTGTTTCTTATTTAAGTTGATGACTTTTATATCCGGATTGTACTCCCCCATAGCATGTTTCCCTTCCCTGTTAATTGTTTAGTTTTTGGTATTTCTTGCCTTCTATTGCATATATATATATATTGAACTGCGCAGGTTGATTTGGTAGTCCTGTCTAGCCTCGTCACTACTTCGCCGGGGTTAGGCCAGGCACTTACCAGCACATGGGGTCGGTTGTGCTGATGCTACACTTCTGTGCTTTTTGCACAGATCACGGTACCGGAGCAGTTTTTGGACCACAGTAGTAGCACGTCGAGTGGGAGCTGACTTCAGTCCAGAGACTACGAGGTAGCCTAGCTGGCGTTCGCAGGCCGGAGTCCCTTTTTCTATATCTTTTGTTTGTTTTCATTGTATCGAGACAGACACTGTGTATTTCTTTCTATTCAGACTTTTTTGTAGTATTCATTAGTGGTCCGTAAGATAGCGACTCCACTCTTGGGTAGTAAAATATTGACTTCCGCATTTTGGGTTTTCATTCACTTATGTTATAAAAGACTTCCGCTTTCATTTAAAGGTTTATTATTGTTATTACTGTTGTATTTTTTTTTTTTAAGGTGTAAGTGTTTGGCTTGCCTAGCTCCAACGATAGGCGCCATCACGACCCTTGATGGTGGGAAATCTGGGTCGTGACAATAAATTTCACTCATGATTCTCTTGGCCATAACAACTTAGCCACTGGTCCATCGTCGAACTTGCCTGCTGCTGCAACAAGTACTACTGATGACTCTGACTCTTTTTTGGTAACGACTAATCCTTTACCTCAACAACCTAAGACACATAATATTCTATTAAATCTTAATAACCGACCTTCTCCTCCCCATCAAAATTTTATTAGATGATCACTTCGTCGCATTTTCCCTTCAAATCAATATGGATACTCATCACGTGAATATAGCACATCATATGTCTTGCTTACAACATTGAATTCCATAGTTGTGCCAAGTTCTTATATGTAGGCAAGTGGTCAGAAATGTTGGAGGATACAGTGCATGAAGAATTGGTTGCCCTTGAGGAAAATGATACAAGGGATATGGTGGATAGACCAGAAAATGCAATAATTATTTGAAGTGGATGGGTGTACTCAATCAAGATGAAAGCTGATGGATTCCAAGATCGATACAAGGAAAGATTGGTGGTTCAAGGGTACAAACAGGAGTATGGAATCGACTACGATGAATATTTACTCAAGTATCTAAGATAAGACAATACGTATATTTCTTGCTTTAGCATCAACAAAAAGTTGGAAGTTTCATCAACTCGACGTCAATAATGCTTTCCTGCATGAGAACTTACAAGAAGTGGTCTATATGAATCCACGACTAGGTTATAAATATTCTAGCGCAAATTAGGTGTGTCCTCTTAAAAAATCTTTGCATGGATTAAAGCAGGCTCCTCGCTCTTGGACTGAAAAATTTCGAACAACAATCCTAGTTGCTAGTTTTACTCAGAGCATCTCAGATTATTCATTATTCCTATGTCATTCCAGCTCAGGCATTACTATTCTCTGGTTTCCTTAATAAAATCCCACTGAAGGGCCAAAGCATAACAAGCCTACTCATTATTAAAGCAAGTCCAATCCCATGCAATAATGACCTATTTATCATGGGAGCCATTTTTGTGGAATTAGGATTTTATTATTTGTTTTCTTTATTATTGATAGGAATTCTCTTGTTAAGACCCTATGAAATGATCCTTCTACATGACGATTCGACTTTCTCGATATATCACCTTTTTTGATCATGTGCCTTACTATAGAGCTTGGGGCTTTGAGATTCCCTGTGATGATGGGCCATTATGTTCCCTTGTCTCCCCTTAGAGGGGAGGGATGTAACTATTGAGGGGTTTATGTGAGACAACATCAGAATTCTCTGATTTAATAGAGCTTTACAGCATGGAGATATACGGTGGTGAGAGTGAGGTATTGAAGGGCGCCAACAATGCTATGATATTTCGTTCATCAGAGAGAGGAGCACCATCGTATGTAGAGAGATTTAAGCCAGACACAAAAGTTGTGGGATATGTCACCCACTATATATAGCACCTATCGGACGGGGAAACTTTATTTAATTGAGTTCGGTATAGAAGGTTCAAGCAAGGGATGTGGATTAAGTCCAAGTTGGAAAAAGAGGCGGTGTTCTCTCTATGCAGGTAGAACCCTACTCGTATTACCAAGGTCTTCCGAGTAGGATATGTAATACGTCAATAAGGACGATGTCACACCAGACATCCACTTGGGTTTCAGTTGAAGATACGATTGATTATGCCATTCTTACTTTCGGTGGAAGAGAACGATCCTGACTGAAGTCAAAGACAGGTTAGGGGATAAGAAGATCAATATTTCTCCTTTGCAAAGCACCCCCCTTTTTCCCTCTAAAGCCCCTTGCTCCACTCGTTATTGAACTTCTAATCAGACCTAACTGAACTTTCCACGATATAGATTAAAGGGTCGTTCAGAATTAAAAGTAGCCATCAGCTAGGTCCTGGATAGATCTCAAACGGGCTTGAACTGCTTTATTCGGTCTTCAGCTGGACTACGAGGCTGCTGAAGAGAAGAAAAGGAAAGGTGGTACTAAAAAGGGACTGCTACCGATTAGGCTAGTAAGGCTTTTAACATTCATTCTATAGGACCAATACGAGGCCTTTCCTCACTAATTGGAATAAAAAACTCAATAACAACCTTCAATGAATCCCTTTTTCCTATCCTTGCTACCTATGAAACGAGTCCCTCTTTCATTCACTAAAGAAGACAAAGTTGACAGATGGATGAATATCATTTGATGGACAGTTCCCGACATATGTTGCAACATCTCCAATACCCTGCTCTTAATTCGTCTTTCCCTTAATAAGTCAACATGGGGATAAGTTCTTCCAACTACTGAGTTTGCCTATAAAAACGATGTGAATCGGCCAATGTTAAGTAAGGGGAAAAATAACCATTCGAAATGGTGTATGGTAAGAGGACTAAAAATAAGGGGGAAGCGCATTGGGATTGCAACTACGTCATATAAAGAAGAATCCCCAAAAATAGAGAAATCCTCAGCTCTTCTCAACTCTCTCATTGAGGGCCCGACCGAGAAAGTCATAAAGGGACGTTAAACGTAATTCTAGAGATCGTTATTTAGTATGAATCGGTGAAATGATAGAATCTATAAAGACTATTTAACAGGCTCTGGAAGGAATTCCAGGAGGGCCTTACGAAAATTTAGAAATCCGACGTTTTGATATATTAAAAGATTCTGAATGGAATGATTTTGAATATCAATTTATTAGTAAAAAACCTTCTCCAACTTTTGAATTGTCGAAACAAGAACTTTATGTGAGAGTTGAATCCCCAAAGGGAGAATTGAGAATTTTTCTCATAGGAGATCAGAGCGTTATTCCTTGGGGATGGAAAATTCCTTATTTACGTAGATGACATGATTATCATAGGAAATGAATGAAGTTGGAATCTCTCATCTGAAAAACCTATTAGACTCTTCATTCAAGATGAAGGACCTAGGAAAGCTAACATATTTTTTGGGCTTGGAAGTGAGTTATGGAAAAGAAGGCATATGATTGAGTCAGCAAAAGTATGACGAAGATCTTGTTCAGTTAGCTAATGTCACAGATGATAAGAAGGTTCATACTCCAATAAAAACGAATACGAAATAGACAAAAGAGGAAGGTGAACTTTTTGGAGATCAAACTTTGTATAGAAGTTTGGTTAGGTCTCTTATATATCTTACCATGAGTCATCCTGATATCTCTTATGCAGTACAAGTGTTAAGTCAATTCGTCACTAAGCCTTACAGGATCCACTACTCAACTTTGCTCAGAGTTATTAGATACATAAGGGTTACTGTGAATCGAAGTCTCTTATTTCCATCATCTTCATCGCTGGACATGGTGAGATATGCTGGTGTAGATTGGGCTAGATACCCTGATTCAAGACGATCCACTACAGGTTGGTACATGATGCTTGGCTCGTGCACGATCTCATGGAAGTGTAAGAAACAATCCTGAACATCGAAGTCATCCATAGAGGCAGAATATAGAAGTATTTCTGCTGCATGCTCTAAAATCATTTGGCTACAGAGGCTACTATCATAACTTGACATCAAGATCAAAGGATTGACCATATTGTATGGATACATACCAGTGCAATTCGAATAGCAACCAACCCCGTTCATCATGAAAATACCAAGCACACAGACATAGATTGTCACTACATGCATCAAAGAACTGATTGAAGAACGGATCATTAACCTGAGGTATATATCATCTAAAGATCAACTAGCAGATTTGTTCACAAAGGCTATGTCAAGAAGTTGACACAATTATCTTCGGTCCAAACTCTTGCTTTGTGATATATATCATTAGTTTGAGAGAAGGTGTTGACTAAATCTTATTTCACAACCTAATCTCAGGGAACTCCCATTATGACTAACATTCAAATTGTATAGCAAATTAGCGGCCCAATTTCAAGGTTATTTGAGTAGCAATTACTAGGCTAGTAATCAGGAGATAATTGAGACTCCTTTGCTTGTACAAATAACTTGTAAATCCTACAGTTTTGGATAATTGAAAGATATTATAATTCTTTCATTTTCATTTTCTGGATCTCTCTGTTTCTCGATAAGATATATATGTAAAAGGTAACCAAATTTCAATAAATACCATGTTTTGAACCCATAATGTTAATTGTGTAATGAATCCAATGATAAATTTTTAAATATAAAAATTGAATCTATCAAATTAAAATTATCGATGATCCACTTCGGCTCGGTGGTATGTTTTTACCTCGTGTAGAGTAAGGTCTCGCTAAACTTTTCGTGGGGAGGGAACTCCGAAAAATGAAAAACAAATCATGGGTAATTTGCAAAACTATTATCAACTCAGTATTTTCACTCTGATTGTAAGATAAAGTGAACCCTTGAACAAGGGATGATTATTTATTTTTAAAAGTTTTTGGAAATAAAGAACTTGAATGTTAAAATTGTTGGGTTATTACGCTTAATATAGCTTAAAAGTGGGCGAATGTGTAACACCCCGTAAATTTGGCTTAGGTACGAATGAGTTAAAGGAGTAGTAAGGTAATATTTTGGACATGTGAAGTCCCATCGAGATAATTATGGATAAAATAGTTGTTTCAAAATCAAGATGGAAAGTGAGTTGCATAAGATTTGACAAAATCGACTAAGTTTGTAGAAGGTCTATCTTCAAGCAGGTTTTAGTAAAAATATGTAAGGAATTAGGGAACACTTAAAGCACGAAAGTTGTAGACATTTGAAATATATTTCCAACGATATATTATAGAGACCGAACGCATCTCTGTGCAAAACGTTATGCCCATTTTATAGAACAATATGTGATATGCGCGCCATGTAGCGCGCCCCTAGCGCGGCCGTGCTTATTTTGAGGCAGTGTTATTGCCATTTTGCGCAGTCAGTAGTGGGACCAGGTCTTCAAGTGCGCGGGAGCACTCATGGGGGGTCGTTTTAAAACCATATTTCGTCACCTACAGCCCTAAAACATAAAAACTTGCTCAAGAAAGGGAAACTCTTAAAAACCTAACTCCTTAAAGGTCCCTCCACCACCCAAGTTAAGTTCTAATGGTGATTCTAAGTTAATTTCAATTTTTCTAACATCTTATTAACATGGGTAAATCCTCCAAATTGTTAGATATTTGATTGGGGAATCATTGTTGAGAGAAGGAAGCCTAGAACTCGAATTCAAAGGGTTTGAACTTCAAAAAGGTAATGTCATCATCCTCTAATTGATTCTAGCATTGGTTTAATAATTTTAAACCCTAGTTCATGATATATGAGTTGATGGGTTTGATAGAAAAGCATGAACAATTATCGGTTTTGAGTGTTGATTGTTGATTATTGGTTAAGGGTGTTGTTTACCTTATGGGTGATAAAGAACAATGTTGATTATAACCGTTTGAGACTTTAGAATTTATCTAGGGACAAGAGAATGGGATACTGGGTGTAGAGACACCATTAATAAGGACTACAAAGCTTTATTTTCACCAAGTGTTTGATTAGATGCTTAAGTGACCAAAACATGAGCATCATAGCTAATATGGAATCCCTTTTGACTTGTATTGCTATAAATTAAAGTTGAAATGATTAACAAATGTTGTATTACACTCAAGCACAGGAAGTTAAGGTATGTGAGGCTAACTCTCTATGCTTTGAAATTTTAATGATTCTCCCTACATTACGTTCTTTTAAGACGTTACCAATTACCTCAAAAATATAGTTAAGCCTAGTTCCTTGAATAGTTGTAGAACTTATATTCTCTAGCTTCATAACTCGTTCATCACTTTCATTCTAAATGTTGTGAGCTAAGTGTGTATTAAATATAGACTTGGGTTTGATGCCCCCGAGTCTTAATATATATTACTCAGTATGCCATAAACAATTGAAGTTTCAGTGTTCATAATCAGTTCAAGAATACATATCTCAGTCTAGTCCTATTCGGTATTCTATTATTATGTAACTCAGTGTGATCCAGTATTCTAGTATCATGTAACTCACTGTGATTCAGTATTTCACTATCATGTATTGTAGTTTTATTCTCAGTTCCTTAACGTTGAACACCTTTATTTGGGCCTGAGGCTGTAGTTAATGTTTTATGCATGTTTGGGCCTGAGGCCATAGTTTATGCTTTATGCATGTTTAGGCCTGAGGCCGTAGTTATGTATACGTATACTTGGGCCTGAGGCCATAGCTTGTGCATATATATATTGGGCCCGAGGCCGTAACTTATTCATATAAACATGTTGTTCATCATTCAGAAGAGGGATTATTGATATCCTTACTTCCTTTGTTCAATTCAGCTATCAGTTATCATTTCAGTTACCAGTTATCAGTTATCAGTTCAGTTATCAGTTATCATTTAAGTTACGAGTCATCAGTTCAGTTATTAGTTATTAGTTATCAGTTATCAGTTATCAATTATCAATTATCATTTATTAGCTATTGTTTCAGTTTCTATTTCAATAGTATCATTTCAGTACCAATTATCAGTTCTCAGTTACCAGCTTAGTTTCAGTTTCTGCATTTATAATTCTTTCTTTCAGTTGCTTTACATACCAGTGCAATTCAAATGTACTGACATCCTTTTTGCCCAGGGCCTGCATCTCACGATGCATGTAATGCTTTACAAGTTGATGATTCAGAGCGCTAGGATTCTCGTACCAGCTATTTGGTGATCCCCAGTTCTTTCGGGGCATTATCATTACTTTGCGGTCTTTCAGTATTTACAGGCAGTCAGTGCTTTCAGTACTTCATTAGAGGCTTCATAGACTAGAGTAACAGTTAGACATAGTCTCATGCTTTTCATGTTAAGCAATGTTGGCTACATATATGTTTCAGATTTGTTTTAGTATTTCCGTACTTTGATTTATATCATCCAGACTTTCAGTATATCAGCATGTGTTAGTTTATCTTCCATATTCAATATGTTATGATATCACATGTTGATTCAGCCAGGCAGTTGGTTCGCTCAGTCGTATGTAGTTAGGCATCGAGTGCCGTGTTACGTCCACGCCCAGGTTCGGGGCGTGATATAATGGGAAATGGATGGAAAATGAAATATTTGAGTTTCATTTGAGATTCCCTCCTTGCTGAAAGGACATTGTCCCATATTGGAAGAAGAAGAGGTTTTTAATGGTTATATAAGCACTTTCTCTTCTTCTAGCTCTTAAAGAGTTGAGAAGAAGTCAAGCCTTGCGCAGTCGTTGTTGTCGCTCGTCCGGCTTGTCTTCGTCTTCGACTTCGGCTTCGGCTTCGGCTTCGGCTTCGGCTTCGGATTTGGATTTGGATTTTGTCAAATGATCGATTGATTTATTAATTTTTTGAACTAAATTTATTTGTTAATAATAAATATAAACAGAAATGTTATTAAACATCTATTTTAATAACAGAATATTAATCCATTATTAATTTTTCTTTTTTCAGTTCTATAATTGAAAATTAACCTCCCTCTTCAGTTCTCTCGATTTATTGTTGAGCCATTTATGTTATGTCATTTATGATATGGCCTTTTTGTATAAACAACCATTATAAAGAGTTGCACCTCTTCAGTTTTCAGTCCAACATTGGCTATAAATACAAGTCCATTCTCTCAGAATTTCCATACGACTTTTTGAGTTTATCCTCCTTCTTCTGCATTGTTTTAACTTCAAAAAAAGCAACAGTAAGTATGATTTGCTACCGAACTTTGTGTTCGCTGAAGCACTGGGGTTTGAAGTACCACTACACCAGTGTGTAATTTATTTTATCCTTGGAGGAAATAATCCATAACCTTGGGTACTAGGAGGGGATTAAATTCCTTAAGAAAACACTTCGAATTCAGTAGGCTCGGATTAAATTTTGTTTCGTTTATATTTCTGCTTATGTTATTTTATTTTATCCAGAATTATTTTACAAATACAGTTTACCAACAAGCTTAAGGAATTTAATTATTTTTTGTATTTGTGTTATTTTTACTGTTCTGGAGATTAAAACCTTTGTGGTTTTCTACTCCATTGGATATTAAAATCTATGTGATTTTAATGTGTACTTGTGCCATTCTTTTACAGAATTGACTAATGATAGCGGAAACCAAGTTGTTCCAATGGTGACAAGCCGAACACTAGCGTTGGCACAGGCGAAAAAACCCAAAAAAATTTCCGGCCCTGATTTCAAGCGGTGGCAGTAGAAGATGTTCTTCTACTTGACTACTTTAAGTCTACAGAAGTTCATCAAGGAAGATGTTCCTGTTCTGGCTGATGAAACTCCAGAGAATGACACTTTCTTGTGATTGAGACGTGGAAGCATTCTGATTTTTTGTGCAAAAATTATATTCTTAGCAATCTGGAGGACGATCTGTATAACGCCTATAGTGGTCTGGATAAGTCAAAAGAATTGTAGACTGTGCTTGAAAAGAAATTCAAAAATGAAGATGTCGAGTTGAAGAAATTCGTTGTTGCTAAATGTTTGGACTATAATATGGTAGATAGCAAGTCTGTTATTACCCAAGTCCAGGAATTGCAAGTGATTATTTACGATCTCATTGTTGAAGGTATAAATCAAATTAATTCTGATGTTGAAAGTAGTAATTTTAGTATTTTTACTAACAGAACTTTCATTGAAGGTCTTGTCATCAATGAAGCATTCCAAGTAGCAGCAATGATTGAGAAGTTGCCTCCTTTGTGGAAGGACCTCAAAAGCTACTTGAAACACAAACACAAGGAGATGTCCCTTGAAGATCTTATTGTTCGGTTGAGAATCGAAGATGACAACGAAGCTGTTGAAAAGAGAGGCTATGGAAACTCAACAATAATGGGAGCAAACATTGTTGAGGACACTTCTCAAAATAAGAGAAAGAGGAAGCGGGATTCTGGACTGAAAAGCAACCCAAGCAAGAAGCGGTTCAACGGAAATTGCTACAACTGTGGAAAAGCTGGACACAAATCTACGGAGTGCCATGCTCCGAAGAAAGACAAGAAGAAGGGTCAAGCAAACATGATTGAAAAGCATGAAGATGTTGATGACTTGTGTGCTATACTTTCTGAATGCAACCTTGTGGAAAATCCTAAGGAGTGGTGGATTGATTTGGGAGCCACTCACCATGTTTGTGCTGTTAGGGAAGCTTTTTGATACATTTGCTCATATGAAATGCTACAACGGTCAAGATTGAAGGAATTGGGAAGATCTTTCTGAAAATGACTTCTGGCAAGGTGGTGACCTTGACAACGTCCTTCATGTTCCCGAGATTAGGAAGAATTTAGTCTCTGCTGGACTTCTTGTTAAGAATGGTTTTAAGTGTGTTTTTGTATCCGATAAGGTTGTAATAAGTAAGAATGAAATATTTGTAGGAAAAAGGTTATCTCACTGAGGGCCTTTTCAAGATGAATGTAATGGTTGTTGAGAATAATAATAAAATTTCAGCTTCGTCTTACTTACTTGAGTCAAATGAATTATGGCATATAAGTTTGTTTCATGTCAATTATAAAACCTTAGGGAAAATGATTAACTTGGAAGTATTGTCTAAGTTTGAATGTGACAAATCAAAATGTCAAATATGTGTGAAATTTAAGTAAGTTAAACATCCTTATAAGTCAGTTGAAAGGAATTCAAATCCTTTAGACTTAATTCAAACAGATACTTGCGACATGAAATCAATACCATCTCGCAGTGGAAAGAAGTATTTTATAACTTTTATTGACGATAGTACTCGATATTGCTATGTTTACTTACTTAATATTAAAGATGAAGCAATAAACGTATTCAAGCAATACAAAAATAAAGCTGAAACACAACTTAACAAGAAAATAAAAATGATAAGAAGTGATAGGGGTGGTGAATATGAATCTCTTTTTGAACAAATATGTTTAGAATATGGAATTATTCATCAAACAACGGCCCTTACGCGCCCCAATCCAATAGGATTGCTGAAAAAAGAATCGTTCATTAACGGAGATGATAAATGCGTTGTTGATAAGTTCTGGGTTGCCACAGAACTTGTGGATAGAAGACGTTCTTGCGGCTAACCGGATACTAAATAGAGTACCCCATAGCAAAATAAAATCATTCCATATGAAAAATGAAAAGGAAGGAAGTTCAACTTGAATTATTTTAAAGTGTGTGGGTGTTTAGCAAAAGTGCAAGTTCCTAAACCCAAAAGGGTAACAATAGGAAAAAAAACCGTTGATTGTGTTTTCATAAGATATGCGACCAATAGTAAAGCATATCAGTTTCTGGTTCATAAATCAAAAAATCTCGACATTCATAATAATACGATTATAGAATCTGATAATGTTGAGTTCTTTGAAAATATATATCTGTATAAAAAGGAATATGAGTCTATTTGTGAAGGATATAAATGACTTCGGAAAGAAACAAAAGAATGTACATATAATCAGTAGGATCCAAGACATAGTAAACGTAATAGAACGTCTACTTTATTTGGACTAGATTTCGTGACTTTCTTATTGGAAAATGAGCCTCAAACATTTAAAGAAGCTATATCTTCTTTGGAATCGTTGTTTTGGAAAGAGGTAGTCATTAGTTAAATAGAATCCATATTAAACAACCATACATGGGAATTGGTTGATCTTTTTCCCGGAAATAAACCTTTAGGTTCTAAATGGATTTTTAAGAGAAAAATGAAAGATGATGGCACTATTGATAAATTTAAGGCAAAACTTGTAGTCAAAGGATATATACAGCGAGAAGGTCTTTACTACTTTGATACATACTCTTCAGTTACAAGAATTACGTCCATACAGATGTTAGTAGCATTAGCTGCAGTGTATGGTCCTGAAATTCATCAAATGGATGTTAAGACGGCCTTCTTCAATGGAGATTTGGAGGAAAAAATCTATATGGAACAACCTGAAGGGTTTGTGGTTCCAGGTAAATAAAAGAAGGTATGTAGACTTGCTAGATCTCTCTACGGACTAAAACAAGCACCCAAACAATGGCATGCAAAATTTGACCAAACAATGTTATCAAATGGTTTTAAGATAAATGAATGTGATAAATGTGTGTACATTATAAATGATCCAAATCACATATTCATTATTTGCTTATATGTGGACGATATGCTGATAATGAGTAATGACATTGCCAACATAAATGCTACTAAGCGTATGCTGACTAGCAACTTTGATATGAAGGACTTGGGAGTTGCTAATTTAATTCTAGGGATTAGGATCCATAAGACTCCTAAAGGTCTGTCATTGTCACAATCTCATTATATTAAGACAGTACTTGAAAAATTCAAGCACTTAGGGTTTAAAGTTGAAAGAGTCCAATTGACGTGAATCTTGCATTAGCAAAGAACAAAGCCCAAAGCATATCACAATTGGATTATGCTCGTGTGTTGGGATGCTTAATGTACATCATGAATTGTACACGACCAGATGTATCTTGTGCTATAAGTAAATTGAGTCGATACACGAGCAATCCAGGTCAATCTCATTGGATGGCAATGAAATGAGTTTCAGGATATTTAGAACATACCCAGAGATTTGCTTTGCACTGTAGTAAATATCTTACGGTGATTCAGGGATACTGTGATGCAAATTGGATCACAGGTTCAGCTAATTCGAAGTCCAGAAGTGGATATGTATTCACTATTGATAGAGGAGTGGTATCTTGAAAGTCGTCCAAACAAACTTGTACTACCCGCTCTACAATGGAGGCTGAATTCATAGCCTTAGATAAAGCCAGTGAAGAAGCGAAATGGCTCCAAAATTTTTTGGAAGACATTCCATTTTGGACCAAACCGTTGGCACCAATATGCATACATTGTGATAGTCAAGCGACAATTGAAAGGGTGTCACGACCCGAATTTTCCACCATCGGGATCGTGATGGCGCCTACTCGTGGTAGCTAGGCAAGCTAACTTATTTACCTTTTTATTAATAAACAAATATGTCAATAATTTATAGCATCAACAAGAAATATAGAATTAAATAATAATAATAATAATAATAATAATGATAATAATAGAGGAAGTCTAATTTATAAGTCTGAATCAAACGCGAAATAGTCAATAATAGCCTCTACCCAAGATTTGGTGTCACATTACTCACGAACCACTAAGAATATACTAAATACAAATGTCTGAAAGAAACATAAAAGTTGTCTGTCTCGAAACAAGGAGGCAACA